>APFE030921303.1:19425-72919 GCA_000404065.3 Pinus taeda
AGTTGTTAAAAGATAACAAGATATATCATGCTTATGGTAGAAGCAAATTGTAATATAGGTAAGAGTAAAAATATCATTGTAAATAAAATAAATGAAATTAGAACCTAGAGTAAATAGTAATTAACTACTAAATACTAACGGATTATGAAACTAACAAAATGAATCAAGATAGGAATATGAATACAAATGTAAATAAAAATAAATTAGAACCTAGACTCCATAATAATTAACTACTAAATACTAACGGATTATGAAACTAACAAAATGAATCAAGATAGGAATATGAATACAAATGTAAATAAAAATAAATTAGAACCTAGACTCCATAATAATTAGTTATGCTATAATAATGACCTTGAGGAGGCATATTTAGCTAGGTAAGAATAATAACTGAGATTTTATATATATAAATATAAGCATGAATCTAAACATAAGTAGAATATCCATAATCTTTAACATATAAAGGGGAATATAATAGACATCTATCTTAATATATAAAAGAGGAGAATAAATAAGAACCCTATGGAAGAGAAGCAACCTGGAAGAGCTCCAAAGAAAGATAGGAGGCAAAGGACCAGAGAAAATCACAAGGAAACTCAGCTCAAGGCGGAAGAGGAAGAATCAGACGGGATCAGGGGGAACGAAACAGAAGAACAAAGGGCAGGGGGGCAGAGGGGGGAAAAAACACTAGGACGAAAGGGCGGGGATCCAACACCTACTTACCTTCCAGCCATCATCTCTGTTGAGATTGATAGGCCTTTTTTCAATTTCTATAGCTTCCCTTAACTTACGATGACGGAACTGAGCCACCTTGGCAATCACCTTGGCTTCCTCTATACAGACATGATGCTTTGTCTTGTCCACATGCTCCGCTAAGGCTGACGAATTTGTTCTCCCATGTCTCAGGTCAGCAGCATGTTCACAGATTCTTTGTTGGATGGATCGCCCTGTTTCTCCTATATAGGGCATCCCACATGAGCAAGGAATCAAATAAACCCCCTTCATGTCCATAGGGTTAACAGGATCTTTCACCGACCGAAGGGAATTACGAATGGTTTTGAGGGGCCTGAAGGTTGAGGGAATATCAAACCTTCTGAGGACCCACGCAATCTTGTCTGTGGTTCCCTGGATGTAGGGAAGATGGACACCTGGATGGCGTTCCTTAGGCTCTTTCTTCTTAAACGCATTCCTGGAGGTTGTAAGGAAGGCTTTCCGACCTAGGTGCCTACAATATCCGTTTTCCACAAAGACATCAAGGAGGTGGGATCTCTCTCTATCCAGGCTCTCATTGTCTGAAATCCTGAGGGCACGAGTAGCTAGGGTGTTAAGAACCCCCATCTTCTGAGTCGGGAAATGGTGGGAATCGGCGTGAAGATACTGCTCCGTGTGTGTTTTCTTGCGAAACACAGAGTGGGAGAGAGAGCTGTCCTCCTTCTTAGAAATAAGAATATCCAGGAAAGGGAGGCTGCCATTGACCTTTTTTTCCATGGTGAACTGAATAGCTGAGGACTGGCCATTGAGGTGATTAAAGAAGTGATCCAGCTCCTCATGGCCATGGGACCAGATGACATTCGTGTCATCAACATACCTTTTCCAAAGCTTTGGAGGGAGACGAGCCGAGGCTAGAGCTTTGGCCTCGAAATCTTCCATAAAAAGATTAGCCACAATCGGGGAGAGGGGGGGACCCATGGCAACCCCACAGGTCTGCTCAAAGAACTCACCCTCAAAACAGAAGAACATGGAAGTTAGACATACCTCAACCAGATGGGTTGTATCTGGATCTGTTAGGCGATAGATCACTTCCAAGGCCTCTTTTATAGGGATGCAAGTATACAATGAGACCACATCAAAGCTGACCAGAATGTCTTCAGGCTCAAGCTTAATGTCCTTGCGATAAAGGACTCGGCATCCTTCATCATGGATCTCAAGGACATTAAGCTTGAGCCTGAAGACATTCTGGTCAGATTTGATGTGGTCTCATTGTATACTTGCATCCCTATAAAAGAGGCCTTGGAAGTGATCTATCGCCTAACAGATCCAGATACAGCCCATCTGGTTGAGGTATGTCTAACTTCCATGTTCTTCTGTTTTGAGGGTGAGTTCTTTGAGCAGACCTGTGGGGTTGCCATGGGTTCCCCCCTCTCGCCGATTGTGGCTAATCTTCTTATGGAAGATTTCGAGGCCAAAGCTCTAGCCTCGGCTCGTCTCCCTCCAAAGCTTTGGAAAAGGTATGTTGATGACACGAATGTCATCTGGTCCCATGGCCATGAGGAGCTGGATCACTTCTTTAATCACCTCAATGGCCAGTCCTCAGCTATTCAGTTCACCATGGAAAAAAAGGTCAATGGCAGCCTCCCTTTCCTGGATATTCTTATTTCTAAGAAAGAGGACAGCTCTCTCTCCCACTCTATGTTTCGCAAGAAAACACACACGGAGCAGTATCTTCACGCCGATTCCCACCATTTCCTGGCTCAGAAGATGGGGGTTCTTAACACCCTAGCTACTCGTGCCCTCAGGATTTCAGACAATGAGAGCCTGGATAGAGAGAGATCCCACCTCCTTGATGTCTTTGTGGAAAACGGATATTGTAGGCACCTAGGTCGGAAAGCCTTCCTTACAGCCTCCAGGAATGCGTTTAAGAAGAAAGAGCCTAAGGAACGCCATCCAGGTGTCCATCTTCCCTACATCCAGGGAACCACAGACAAGATTGCGTGGGTCCTCAGAAGGTTTGATATTCCCTCAACCTTCAGGCCCCTCAAAACCATTCGTAATTCCCTTCGGTCGGTGAAAGATCCTGTTAACCCTATGGACATGAAGGGGGTTTATTTGATTCCTTGCTCATGTGGGATGCCCTATATAGGAGAAACAGGGCGATCCATCCAACAAAGAATCTGTGAACATGCTGCTGACCTGAGACATGGGAGAACAAATTCGTCAGCCTTAGCGGAGCATGTGGACAAGACAAAGCATCATGTCTGTATAGAGGAAGCCAAGGTGATTGCCAAGGTGGCTCAGTTCCGTCATCGTAAGTTAAGGGAAGCTATAGAAATTGAAAAAAGGCCTATCAATCTCAACAGAGATGATGGCTGGAAGGTAAGTAGGTGTTGGATCCCCGCCCTATCGTCTTAGCCCCCCCGCCCCTTTGTTCTTCTGTTGTTCTTACTTCGTTCCCCCTGATTCCGTCTGATTCTTCCTCTTCCGCCTTGAGCTAGGGTTTCCTTTAGATTTTCTCTTGTCCTTCGCCTCCTATATTTCTTAGGAGCTCTTCCTGGCTGCTTCCTTTCCGCAGGGTTCTTATAGTATTTTCTCCTCGATTATATAAATTTAGATGGATGTCTATTATATATTCCCCTTTATATGTTAATATTCTACTTAAGTTTAGACTCATGCTTATATATAGATATATATATATATATAATTTCAGTTATTATTCTAACTTGGTCTCATTTAATCATATGATTTTTTTTGCATTGATGGGGGGCCTTCACCAGCTCGTCTAGTTAATTATTTAGGCATCCATAAGTTCATTATTATATCTTAGTTAATTATTATGTAGTCTAGGTTCTAATTTATTCAGTTTATTTACATTGGTATTTATATTCTTATCTTGATTTCATTTTATTATTTTCATAATTCCATTAGTATTTTGTAGTTAATTACTATTTATTCCAGGTTCTAATTTCATTTATTTTATTTGCATTGATATTTATATTCTTATCTATATTACAATTTATTAATTTTATTTGGTTCTCTAAACATCTTCTTAAATTAACGGTAAATAAGTATGGTATAATCTAGATATATTTTATGAATATTGACTATTAGTTATCTATTAATAAGATATATATTTATATATATATATATATATAGATATATAATTATTAGTATTATTTATATATTATTACTATTATACATATGTATATTATATTATTATTATTAGATTTAGATCTTCCTGATATTCATAATAATATTATTAATTAGCAAATTAAACAATTTTATAAGCAGAAAATTATAAACAAATTTAACCTTTAAAATAACCATAGGGATTAGTAATCTTTCCGTTTACTTTAAATTTATTCATATATTTAGTAAATGAATAATTTACAGCTCTAAACTTACCAGTGAAATTATATAATATTATTACAACTGATTATTATGATTAATTTTGACTAAGAAAGTATATTAATAAATAAATCATTTTTATTTATAGGATAACCTGTGAAATTATTATATATTTTTGATGCTATTACACCTAACTTATTTATTTATAAAAATAGTATAATATATTATTAAATCTTAATATTATAAAAATAAAAATAATATTATTTTTATTAATATAATTTGGACCTGGACCCTAGAGTCCAAGTTAGCAGTTAATTAGCCGTTTTATAACCGTTGGAGTCTCTGCTCAGTCTATTTAACATGCTAAGCTAGATATGTGTCTTCAACTTGTCCTGACGATGAACCACACTAGTTGGTTCGAAACGCGTCGACAAAGATCTTTCTTATGTGATTTAAGCCGAAGCTCTTCTTACAAATGTTAACAACTATTTTGCCATTTTCTGCCAATAATCAATGTTCAGTTGGCTATTCAAGGGTAAGTTGGAGTGTCCCTTCTATGTTAGTGTAATTTTTCTACAATGTTTTGTATATTTATCAAAATCTTTAATGCTGGAATTGTGCTCCTCTTTAGTTAATTTTTGTGGTTAATTAATGTTGGAGCCTTTGTTAATTTTGAAGAGTTTTGACCAATTTTGACCAACTATAGTGTGGGAAATGGAAAATGGAAGCAATAGTTGGGTGGTGGAATGAGGAGTTGTGGATGAGTGATGGAAAGGTGGTAGTGGAAGGCAAAGACAAACGAGGAGACGGGAAGGCGCAAAAGTAGCCAAGGAAGCAATCAGCCGAGTGAGAACTCGCAGCCCAGGAAGCCTGGAAGGATATAAAAAGGGGAAGAGCAGAAAGGAAGAAGGTTGTTGTTGAACCCACTGGACACATAAGGATTTGGTTGCCAAGTAGGTATGCAGACATGGAAGCAGAAGCAAGAAGTGTTGGAAGCTTAGGAACTCGGTTGCAGAGGTGATCTGACCTGAGCTACTGAGCCGAGTATTTTATGCACTATTTATGGCAAGATGTTGAGTTATGATGTGCTTTGTCCTATTGATTTAATGTAATCAGAGTTGATGGTTGTCAAGACTTATAATTCATTGTGCATCATGTTTTATGGGCTTATTGAAATTTTAAATAGACTACTTGTTGCATGAAGATGGTGATTACTAGATTGATACTAGAATTCTATTAATTATGTGGTATTTATGATGGATGCATGTGTAGGTATGCAGGCTATCGTTATCTCTGTTTCATATATTATGGATGCATATGTGTATGATCACCTGTGTCCAACTGATATTCTCTTGACTCCATGCTGAACCCTTCTCCCCTTTGGTTGCGGTGCACTTCAAGTGAGATTCCTTGCCCTTATGGGTGAGGTGAAAATGCCAACATTTTCCTAGAATACAACGGATGATTGTTCGCCTCTCGTGCTTGAACCTGGGGTGTTTTTCGTAATGACTCTTTGAAGCCAACAAATGGTTTTGTTGCCAGGACTCGAAGTTAGGAGAACTGGTTCAGAATATGGTGTCGAGGGTTTTTAAAAGAGAGATCGGAAAGAGGTGGAACCACAAAGTATACCAATTTGTGGCAGAAAGTTTTGCCCATAGGAATCAACTGATCGACAAGGTGGGTAAGGAGATTTTATACACTGAAAGATCAGACGACTAGTATGAATTTTTTTGGTGCAATTTCCTTGAGGACATATACAATTGGTTGAGGGAACTGAAGCAGCAAAGTCCATCGAGGGGATCGGTGAGAGCCCACCATAGTTGGACTTCATTTGACACTACATTATTAAAACAACTGGATAACTATCAAATGAGAGCAGTTGATTTCTAGGTGAAGACTACAGTGGATGGATATGTGGTTGTGTTTGCTACAAAAAGCTATCAGTCCTACTCAAAGTTGGAGGTTGTGTTCAACTCTGAACTAAGGAGGAAATTGATAGTGGATGTTCTGATGTGGATTAAGATATTTCTTGTAGAAGAGGGATTACTAACTCTACCCACTGCTAGGATGGAAGCGTAAAAGCCTAGTATCGGGGGAAGGAACTAAAGGGGGAAATGTTGCCCACAAGGGATAGGGATACTGCGAGGGGATGGATGCAAAAGGGTTGAAGAGGGATAGGGATATTAGAGAATAGAGAAGGGCACTGCTAGTCGACAAGTAGCAGGGAAGAGTAGCTCGGGCCCTAGGGGAAAGGAGGAGAGGGTCCCGCCAAATATGAGTGGTGAGGAGAAACCCCGAGTTAGGATGAAGGGAGAGGATGATGTTAGGAAATCCAGATGGGGGATGAAGGGATGTTGGAATTAGGAAGAGGAGGAAGGACATTCCCTACAGGTTGTGGAAATAGGATTACAACAGGAAACTGAAGGAGGATCATATCTGAATGTTCTAGATTTCGAATCGTAATAGGGAGCGGATAGGGGATCCTCCTTGAAGGTTATGGAGGAAGGAACACAAGATCAACACACATGTTGGCATGAAGATGAAGACAATGTGGACAATGGGATGAGGAGGTTATTTGATGAGGAACAAGCATCCATCAAGGTTCAGCAACCCCAAGCCTGAAAGAAAAGTGGAATTTTCCCCTACCTTCTGGTGAACTCTAGTATTATAGCAATAATGTTGTAACTCTTAGGGCTCCCTATTTACTTTTATCAACCCAGTAGTTTGCAACAAACTTGGAAGCAACGGTGTTGTATACACAAGTACTAGCTTTTACCGTAGGCTGTCACTTGATCAGTTGGCACAAGTTCACTAGGAGCTTAAGCCAACATTTATGAGTTCTTAGAAGAAGCTTTTAATGTGATGGAAGAAGAATAATTCTACATGGGCTATTCTACTTGCAGAAAGAGAGTGAAAACTGAAATGGAACGCAAACCCTAAAAAACCTTAATTGTGCAAGAAAAGAGATGGAAACTATTGAAATGGGTGCCATTGATTATTGAAAAGGTAAATTGCATTTATTCAAGCTACTTCTAAAGAGAAATGGAAATAAATCATCTTTTTGCAATTTTAAATATTTTTATGTGGATTTATTATGCTTGTGATTTGACTGATTGTGACTGTACAATGGGTTTGTGGCAAAGGAAAATGGAGTCATCTTTTACAAATGATGAGGAAGGTGTGGAGAGGTCCTAAGAGTTCCCTATTACCCTTCTAGATATTTCCATTGCGATCAGACTTTGAAAAATCACTCGCATGAACTTCTATAAGATGCTACAGGGGATCTACAGGAGACTCTACAGGAAGATCTACAGGAGGAGGCCCAAAGTGGGTTTCGGAGCTTTGAAGCTGGAAAATTGATGGGAAAGGGGAAATTAAGGTTGGGTGAAGGTGTTTGAATGGTCTAGGACTATGTTGATGAAGATCAGGAATGAGAGAGATTGTTGGATTTGTTCAAAGGGTAAGAAAGCGACTTTGTGAACAATGTAGAAATTAGGGGAGTTTGGCGAAATGTGGCGAATGAGTGGGGGAGATATTGAGAG
Organism: Pinus taeda; assembly: GCA_000404065.3. NCBI lineage: Eukaryota > Viridiplantae > Streptophyta > Pinopsida > Pinales > Pinaceae > Pinus > Pinus taeda. The sequence goes on from APFE030921303.1 coordinate 27,030, forward strand.
ACGAGCTAGTATAGGTTGTGCTATGGAGGGATGACAAGCTGGAATGTTTCTTCAAGGAGTTGCACACCTACGTCTTAAAACTGACCCAAGCAAGAACCGAAAAAAATAGAGTTTGTCTAATTTGACCTAAAATTTGACCTAAAAACAGAGTACTGCTGAAAAAACTTTATGAACATAAAATCACGTGAGAAATCCATGGTAAATGAACATGAAATGGTCTAAGCATGTGAATCCAAGAAAATATCAGCTTCTCCAACTCAAAACATCACACTAGCAATTGCATGAAAGGCAAAAAAATTGTGCTTTTGGTGGCAACAGTAGTGCCTTATCCTTAATTCATGGTCCCAATGAGGGAGAAAGGGGATCAAGACCTACTGGTAGCCTTTTTGGATCTTTCTCTGTTACTACAAAAAAATCTTTAAACAACTTGAAGCAGGAACAACTAATTTAACCATCAAAAGCAACCTATTTTACCAAAGCAATATCTAACCTAAAGAATAGAAATCAACTTATGAATGCAAGAAAAAACATATAAATAGATAAAGGAGGTGTTGGGAACCTGGGTTGGGCCCTAACCCAAGCATTGTAACCCTCTATAAAAGATCAGTGTTGGTCCAAATCTCAATTCATCTTCATTGATTAAAAACTAATAGTTACATCACAAAATTGTCTGCAAAAAGAGCTCGAAAATGAGCTAAGTATAAGGCTACACAAAAGTGAAAAAATAGACTATGAAAAGGCTAACATCTAACTAAAAAAACTGAGGCCCTAAGAATTCTTATTTATACAAATGGGGACTTCCAACAGTCCCCCTAAAATTAAGGAACTCGGCTTCCTAGAACAGAAGATAATAACAGTCGTACTTGACTTTCTCGGCTGCCCCTTGGAATCATCAATGTCGCTGCTTGTGCTCCGAGTTTCTGATGAAGAATTTGAGGTGAGGGTTCACAAATGAAGGGGAAACCCTCCTACAAATCCTCTCCCTTGTTCTTCCTCGAATTTGGCTGTCAAATGCCCATTAATCCTTTGATTTTGTCTCAAAATTGACCAAAAATCTGGATAAATCACACATTAGACTTTTTCGCATAATGACTAACCCAATTCACTCTATTAACATAAATACAATAAAAAACATGCAATAAACTAATTAGAATGGTGGATTAAGTAGAAATAAGAGGCAAAATGAGCCCATATAATTACCCATTTCTGGGGCTCATCACCTTCCCCTGGTACCTTATCACAAACCAGAATAATTGATTCTTAACTTCGCCAAAGTGGCATGAGTATACAGTGCATGGAAAAAATATAGAACTGGTCTCAATATTGGAAGTAATATAAGAACCATCAATAGTGGTAACTTGGGGCTATAGGGTCCATACAGTTGGGAACCAAAGGTTTTGTGCCATTAGCTAATACTCGGAGCAATATGGCGGGATCATTTACTAGATACCTAGAGTTTGCAGGAAAGGGGAACGAGGGTGTGGAGAAACCCTAGTACCTTCGTGAATCCATCTGGAGGGCCCATAAAATGCGAGATAATGTTCGGGTGGTGGAATTCCAGACCACGCTAAGAAAACGGGCCCTACACTGGTTCATAAGGTGGGCAGAGCAGAACCAGAACCCAACCATAGATGATATTAAGAGGAGTTATGTGCAGGAATTCAAGGTACCACAAAGAGATTAGCAAGGGCTACTAGAGCTATGGGAAATTAAGCAGATGGAGGGTGAGACTACTTGGGAGCTCGTGAAAAGTTTAAGGATGCTAATGCCAACATAAGTTACACCCTAGACCCAAACCACCAGTGGTACTGATTCATCAAGGCACTCTTGCCCCTAACTAGAACATCGCTGACACAATAGAAGATAGGAACCCTGCAGGATGCATTAGAGAAAGCATATCAGATAGAAGAAATGGTGGGATATGCCCATGAATATCAGGGAGGAATGAGTCTATAAGATCCACCATTCATGGGCCTACAAAGCCAGATCGTGAACCTGACTGAGAAGCTGAGAGATCTTCAGCTCCTATGACCAGCTAGGCCCAAATTTTGGTGCACCCATTGCATAGTGGAAGGGCATGTTGTGATGGAATTCCCATGACTATGGGGCCTTAACCAAATAAGAGGGGTGCCAGGGTCATCTAGAACCACTCCCACCGCAAGGGTTGTGGCAATCAAAGCGCAAGGACCCTTCCCAGGAAGTAATAATATAGATTTATGCGAGATTTGTAGAACGTATGGACACCTGCCGTGAATGTGTCCAGTTCTGAAAAGGCACTCTAATGTCCTAAATAACAACTACTAGGAGTTCTGTGCATCGACCATTCATCACACTGATAAGTTTCAAACGCTGCATGCTCTGGCAAAAAGGTTGGATAGATCCACATTCAGATTCAATGAAGCGAGTCAAGTGGGGCAAGGAGGAAATGGACGCGGAAGAAGATCGCAGTGTAGAGGACCCTTAAGATGCTACAATTGTGATCAAGAAGGAAATGTCGCAAGGGAATTCCTTCTCCCAAGAAGGTCATGGTGTTGACAATGGAGAGTCAACACCCATGCGACAAAAGACTACCCAGAGCTCATTGCAAAATGGAAAGAGAGAACTAGACAATGAGGTGCCAACCTGGTGAATGTTGAGCCTCGAACCAACGAGGGTTTTCCCGCAACAAATATTAATATAGTCACCTGAGGAGGAAAGAAGATAGAAGAGGATCATTACGCTGAGGAACCTTCCGTAATCGTTAAAGCAACATCACCACCAAAGGCATATCAGCCCGAGCACCAAAAGCAATATTATCAAGAAGCAACCAAATTGTTCAAGGGAATGAATGAAGATAGGAACACCTGAAGACCGTAAGTCTATAGACCCGCTCCTACTCAGCCCATTGGGGAATCGTTTAAATTGTTCTTAAAAATTGTTGAAGATGAGGTTATGCCAAAGGAATTGCGGAAAATCTTAAAGGATGTGATATTCGTAGAATGTGAAGCCTGGTCAATGAAAGCCTCCATGAGAGTGAAGCAGAATAAGAAGAGAAGTGGGAAGGATTTTTGAGTCAATGCGCAGGTGGTAGGATTCAAGATAAGGGGCACCATGCTATATTTAGGGTCGAACATAAACATCCTACCTCGGAAGACCTGGGAGGGAATGTGGAAGCCACAGCTGAAGTATTCACCAATTCAATTAAGAATGGAAAATCAGTATTATGTATTGCCTATTGGAAGTTTAGAGAATGTAGAGGTTGATGTGGCAGGAGTGAAAACCCACACTGAGTTCGAAGTAATAGACATTATGGGGGATAAATACCCATATCCAGCACTCTTGGGGATTGGTTGCGCATACAAAAACTATGTCATCATAGATTTGTACAAGGAACTGATGATCTTTGACGCAGAAGGACTGAGGGTGATTCAGCCGTTGGACCCTTACCAAGGACCCAGGATTACAGAGCTAATGGATGATAGGGAAGAACTAGGGATGTTACATCAGTTGTATACACTCACGGCAAGAAGGAGGGAGGACTACATAAACTGTACAGCTGGAGGAGCATTCAAAGTTCAGAAGCTGGTTCAAAATTTGCATGGGATGCATGGCAGCAGGGTGGATATGAACTGACAACTTGGTGATGTGCAATGATAAGCTGAGTAAACTAGGGAGACATAGGAAAGGGTGATATCCCGAAGTATTGTCGCCTTGAACCGATAGATCGGTTCCTGGACAGGATGGACCAGGATGTACAAGAAGACTAGAGAATTCCCTTACTAGATGTTGCGCTCATGGCAACACCGGAAAGGTGGTGGAAAGTACACTGCTAGGTATTAAAAGACTAAAACGATTCCAAATGAGAAATGAAGGAGAGGTTCACCATGAAATAAGATCGGCCATGAGATGGAAAAGAATACACAAGGAATTTGAGTCCCCAGGAGCATATCAAAGAGTGCACAACCAACTGGGAAAGTGGGGGCTACCAAAGGACCTATCGGTGCATGCTTTTATACACATTCTCTACGCCATCCCCCAGGTTTGGTACATCCAGGAGGAACTAAAATGAGAAACAGCTCCTTGGGATGCCTTGAAAGCACAATTCATTGGCAATTTTTCATTCAAAAGTAGTGATGCAGAAATGACAGAAGCGCTTCAAGTAGTGAAAGGGGTTTTGTTCACCCCAGAGATGCTAGTTGAAGGGGAGCACGAAGAAAAATTTCTGCAGTGCTTGTATGATATGGAATCGCCAGGATTTGTGACCTGTGACAAAATTGATGCAGGACCAGAAGAAGATAGATTGGAAGGGCTTAAACACCTAACCTTTGAAGAAATAGAGGGAGAAATGGGGATTCGGGAGAATCCCCTTGATCGAAGGTGCCCATCTCCTACCAGCGAAGCTCAGAAAGCAGAATGTAGGGACGAAAGATAAACCCAAGATAGCATCAATGGGAGACTACTGGGACAAATAGAACAGCAAAAAAATTTTTGATTTATTACAAGAATACAAAGAGCTATTCCCAGCTTCCGTAGCATAAATCAAGGGGATAAAAGGTGACTTGGGAGAGATTAAAATTGTTATGAAAATAAGTGTCTGACCAGTGAAGCACAGACCATACCGAATGAACCCAAGGGTTAAAGAGAAAGTTAAAAGGGAGATTGAAAAATGTTGGATGCAAGAATCGTATTTCAGGTTGATGAAGCTGACTGGATAAGCTCTATAGTTTTTGAGAAGAAGAAATATGCGAACAAGATTAGAGTATTTGTTGACTATAGAAGCCTAAACAATGCGTACATGCACGACCAGTTGCCCACACCTTTCAATGACGAAGTCCTAGACAATGTTGTAGGGAATGAGGCGTACCCATTCCGAAATAGGTTCTCATTCTACCATCAGGTCTAAATATCTAAAGAATATAAAAGGAAAACAACTTTCACGATGGATTGGGGGTCGTTCAAGTACAATGTAATTCCATTCGAATTAAAGAATGCACCAACAGTTTTTTCAAGGATTGTAATAGCAACATTCCGAGATTTCATTCATAAGTTCCTAGAAGTCGATTGGAAAGTATACAACCTGCTGAAGAAGGATACCAGTCTATTGAGAGTAATGTTTGAAAGATGCAGATAGTTGGAGATCTCTTTAAATTTAAAAAAATGCATTTTCGCAGTTTCCTTTGAAACTCTTCTAGTCCATATTGTTTGCAAGGATGGAGCCTACATGGACCCTACCAAAATAGCAGCAATTTTCCACTTGGAACCACCCTACAACGTGAAGCAACTAAGAGAAACTCTAGGCCATTTGAGGTGCTACAAAAGGTTCATCGGAAACTATGCAACCATAACAGCCCCAGCGGAGAAACTGTTAAGGAAGACAAAAGAACTTATCTGGACAACTAATTGTCAAGTAGCACTGAACAAGCTGAAAGAAAGGTTAGTAAGTTCTCCCATATTGGTTTACCTCTACTGTGAAAGAATGCTCCATGTACACATCGACACATATAGAATAACACTAGGAGTAGTCCTAGTGCAACTAGGAGAGAACATGGATCATCCAGTATGTTACGCAAGTATAAAGCTCTCCATGATAGAAAGAAACTACACAACCATAGAATGAGAATCTCTAGCAATGGTCTACTCTCTCCAAAATTTTAGGTACTGGTGCACCATTCAAATTTTTCACAGACCATTCTGCATTGAATTACCTAGTAAACAAGTCGGTAATGGAATGAAGAATATGCAAGTGGTTGTTGTTATTTCAAGATTTCATGTTTGAAGTAGTTGTTAAGCCAGAAAAATTGAATGTAGGCAAAGATCACCTGTCTTGCCTGGCAACAGGGGAGAATGATGGGGCAATAGACGATCAGTTAATTTATGATGATCTGTTGAAGATAGAAGCCATACCTGATCGCCTAGAGGAAATTGCTACTTTACTAACAATAGGCAGTTGCCCACAGGGATACATAGCAACACAGGAGAGGCAGTTAGTCATCAAAGCAGTAGATTACCAGCTCATAGTAGGACACCTTTACAAAATGTGCTTGTACCAAATAATCAGACACTATGTCCTACAACAGAAAGAGAAGTTGTCCTATGGGAGTGCCACACAGAGGTCGTAGGAGGTCATGTAGGGGGAAAGGCTACCGTAAGGAATATTCTACATGTAGGATTGTGTTGGACCACTATACATAAGGATTCGAAGGCGTTTTCCAATGAATGCAATGTTTGTTAAAGGATGGTAAGCCTTCCCACCAAGATGAGCTACCACTACACCTAGTCCATACGGTGTATATATTTGATAAGTGGGTAGTAGATTTCATTGGACCAATATCCCCACCAGCAAGACACTCTCAAGCCTGATACATAATCACATCAATAGAATACCTAACAAGATGGGCAGAGGCCACACCAATAAAACACTCCATAATAGAAACAACAACAAGATTCATTTTTGAAAATATCATTTCAAGGTTTGGTTGCGCGAGGAGCCTCATGTAACAGACACACATTTTTTGAATGAGACAATTGAGGTTCTATTAAAGAATTTTATGGTACAACATAACAAGAGTATTCATTTTCATCCGTAAGCAAATGGTGCAGTAGTGGCATTTAACAAGATACTAGAAAAAGGGCTAACAAAAATCGTATTGGTCAACTGGGATGACTGGGATGAAAGAATTCTAGCGACATTCTGGGCATATAGGAAAATAGTTAAAAGTCTCCATAAACAAACTCAATTCTAGCTTGTCTATTGCAGATAGGTGGTTGTGCTAGTGGAGTTCATATTTCCCAGCATGTTGATTTCATAGGCTACACGAATGAACGATAGTAGTGCCTTGTGGAAAAGACTGAGCCAGCTGATGGAGCTCAATGAAACCTGGTTCTTGGCAGAGTTCCATCAATATTTCAAGCAACAAAGACAAAAGTCTTGGCATGATAGGCACATCAAGAAGAAATCATTTGAAGTCAGCGACCAAGTGCTTCTCTACAGCAGCAAGTTCCTCAAGTTCCCAAGAAAACTACAGATGTAATGGTTAGGCCCATTCATAATTACACAAATAAAAGAATCAGGTGTGGTGAGACTCACACAACTAGATGCAGTCCTACTATAGGGATGGGTGAATGGTGCACACCTGAAACCCTTCCGCAACTAAAAAAATAAAAAATAAAATTAATAATAAAGTTTTTTCCAAATAATAAGGTTGCAGCCAACAATGGGATATCACAACTCATTTGGGGTTGGGGGAGGGTAGTTTCAATGGCCATATAATGTCATATCACATTGGTAGGCCTAGTTAGTAGGGGAAATAGCCATCTGCGTCAAACCTCGTCAGCAGAATACACGTAGGTCCACACCTTTTCCAGAATTTATGACTGCACAAGCACTCGTCCCATCCACCGTACAAGTAGTTATTTCCTGATTAAGGCAACTGTAAAGGTAGGGTTGCAAAATCTTTCCCATTAACCATAGAATTAGTTAATAGATAAGCCCATCACAATAGAATAAAGATGCCATGCAACCCACTTTGTACCTTCCAAACCCACGTCATAGTTGGCATGTACTAGTCGCGCGACGATGAAAAAATATAGCTAGAATACATGGAAAGGTCACCAGAGTAATTAGTTGATTAAATCCTCATTAGTCAGAGGATGTCATGTCAGAATTGACTTCATAAATCTTAGGAGAATGTAGGGAATGGTGGAATACACCAGAAGGATTCCAGGAGCACTTGGAAGAATAGCAGCAAGACAAGAGAAACAGGAGACCACCAGTACAAAGTGTTTAGAGAAGAAGGGGAACAATGACAAAAATAATCATATCAGTCCCACAAACCACTCTAGATGAAAGAATTGAAGTCGTGGATGACCTGTATGGGAAGTATAACCTGTCAAATCTCATCGACAATGACTTCATAGATGGGTTCCAATTTCCAGTGATGAAAAGGGAAGTATACGCGGAATAATTTCAAAGGGAGGATGGCACCAGGGCCTCTAGAATTAGAGAGGACTTCATAGGGCTATAGAAGTCCACGTTGTTCAACCTACGAAATGTGTCTGTGTTCGGCACCCAATTTGCCACTATGCAGTGCACCAAGCTATTGGCAAGGAGGATGCATGTAGGTTTGCTATGGTCGGACAGGGAATACCGTATTCATGCCGAAGATATTTATCGATTGACTGGGTTTGCAGACATGGGGAATGTAGTCAGCACAACATTCTAGGCTAGGGTCAAGTAGGTGAAGAAACAGACAGAAGACAACATCTACACATGCTATGGACAAGATCAACAAAGATAACATCTAGTTCACGTGCTACCTTATTGCAGGCAAGACAATGAGGCACTTCACAAGAAATGAGTGCACCCTGGACATCGTTTCAATAGCAGAACGCTACTGTCAGGGAGAGATACTCAACTGGTCAGCTTTCATGCTGAATGAACTTTCTGATGTGTGTGAGGATGTCTATCGGCGGAGCACTGGCTTTGTGTTCGGGTACATGGTAATGGCGCTGGAGGCTACCACCAAAGAGGCAGATGGCAACCATTACTGAAGACCAACCAATTATTCTCAGGTGTGAAATGTGGAGGGCATCGAGGGATCCCAGCATAAAAGAGATCAACAAAACAACTTTCAAGAGATGGTTCACACAAATGGTGGATGCCATTCAATCCACAAAGAGAATACCCAGGACTCTCCTGGATGAGTTCTTAGGCAAGCTTTTGTTCAGTGCCTCGCACATGCATACTTATCTCAAACCATGGTGTGTCAACCCAACCACATTCAAATTAAGGTCACAGAGGTTTAGCCTAACCGAGGAGACCTTACCCAAAGAAGTGGAGTCCTGGCCAGGAGTGGCGTGCGAAATGAAATAAGGAAGCCCAGGTACCTATTTGGAGATTTGATGCCACATAACTGATAGGGAGATGGGCTAGAAAGCAGTAGGAAGAGGGTGGAAAATGAAGTACTCCAACTGAGGCTGCCACAAATGGAAGAGAAAATGTTCAAAGTAAGAAGGACAATCGCAAGCTTCGAGCGAGGTGATGGTCACTATCCCGAGCATTTTCAAGGTTCAACCATGTTGTTCCATATTGTAACACCACCTCTCTCAGTGGCACCTCCCATGGGCATAGCTCAAGCTCCTTCTCGGATGCTAGTATCCAATCCAGAATAGAAGCAAGTTATCTGCAACCCCCATGTCAAAAAATTGGTTGCTAAAAAGCCGAAAGTTAACACCCCAGATCCAATCATTGACCTCATTATTGAGGTCGAATACCCAATTCCCACAACTTCCATAGTCAAGGAGATCCCCACCACCACATCCACTATGGTAGACCCATCGTGGGAGTCATCCCCACAAACTACTTCCACATCCACAACTATGTTTGAGATCCTCCCATTCGGCTACCGACAGATCTTTGCAGAAGCAGAAGTTCAGTCGGCTAGTTGGAAATAAGGCACCACCTCGACCATAGGGATTCCACGCACGAAGAGTAGAATACCAATGCTTGGGTTTGACCCACTAGGTGGGAGACACCTGGATACCAATTGGTAGGGAGAAAAGACTGGCCTGTACTTACCCTCTCTCCCTATAAATATCATAGTCCCCCAAACCCTAGAATCACCCTAGCCACACCATAGTTCACCCCGCCATCCCAGCAAGAACATTTACCTGCCTCCCATTCTGATAAGTCCATTTCAAGCGGCCTACCCTTACAACAACAATTCCCTGAACCAGACATAATGCGGGCTAATACCATCCATCACTGGTCATCAGCCTAGTTATTCTCTTTTATTCACCAAGTAGCCCACAAGACTGAGAGCCTACATGAGGACTTGGCTAAGGAACATGAGCAGCAGAAGAAGAAATTTCTCGCAGTGATGGAAGAATGTGATTGCCTGCAAGAAGAAAATACAGGATTGCAAGCCCAAGTGGATCAGCTTACCCAACGGTTCCAATCCATATGGCCAACCATTACTGAAGCCAGCACAGAATCACCAGCAGACATGTCTGCCTCTACATTCATCGACTGTTGCAATCACATATAGACAACGTGCATGCAACTAGTAGCCACAAATGCAGAAATGAAGCAAAAGCTAGAGGCTGTCAGGTCCAGACTACAAGATCCTATAGAAATCTATGCACACTTGGTTGAAAGCAAGGTCAGAGAGCTAGAGATGAAGAAACAAGCCTTAGACAAATCCCTCACCAATGGATACGCCTTAATGAGCAAGGTCCACAATTGGTCAAGCATTCTAGCTCTGAAAAATCACTAGGTCTACCTATTAAGGGAGCAAATTAAATCTCTATTTTCCAGCACAAGGGCGTGCACAGACCCTGCTCAACTCTAGCAAATAACTGAACAAATCGACGTCCTCCACGCCCAGGTTGACACAATTGAGGAGGAATCGGTGAGGGCGAAAAGAATAATCTGAGACTTGCGGCCCCTTGTTCGAATACAGGTCTTGTTATTAAAGGAGGCACAGGACTCAAGAAACCAACAATGGGAAGAGTTGTAGAGCCAATAGCCGACAACCTTAACGTCGCAACCAGTCGAGGCATTCACGCAGAGCATTGATGCAATCCTCACCAAATGGGACTTGGAAATTTAGCGATACAATGGGTTCATGTAGCAAACAACAAAAACCCTCTCATAGTTGGAGCCTTCATTTAGAACGAAGGAGAAACAACATCCAGAAAGGGCCACATAAACAAATGCCATGCCACATTCTAGGATTGAGATGGGAGAGATGCCTACTCTGAAAGAAAGTATCACAACAACAGAGGTGCTGACACAATAGACAGTGGAGACAACACTGGTAGAAACACAGCCACCACCCGTAGAACGCATGGAAGCAGCAACAGAGCCACTAGAGGTTGAAATGACTTGACTCAGGGACGAGTTAAGAAATTGTGGTTCGGGCCTATTAGAGCCTTTGTTAATTTTGAAGATTTTTGACCAACTGTAGGGAAAGATAGGACAAATGATAGCAATGGTTGTGCGCTGGAATGAACAATTGTAGAGGAGTGATGGTAAGGTGGCAACAAAAGGCAAAGGTAGCCGAGGAGATGGGAAGGTGTAGAAGTAGCTAAGGGAGCAGGCAATCGAGCAAGAACTGGTAGTCCAAGAAGCTGGGAAGGATATAAATTGGGGAAGAACATAAAGGAAGAAGGTTGTTGCTGAACCCGCTGGATGAAGAAGGATTTGGCTGCCAAGGAAGTATGCAGACGTAGAAGCAAAAGCAAGAAGAGCTAGGAGCTGAGGAACTGAGTTTCGGAGCTGATCTGACCCGAGCTACTGAGCTGGTTATTTTATGTGTTGTTTATGCCGATATTCCAAGTTATGATGTACTCTCTCCTATTGATTTAATGTAACCAGAGTTGATGGTTATCAAGACTTATAATGCATTGTGCATCATGTTCTGTGGGCTTATTAAAATTTTAAGTAGACTACTTGCTGCATGAAGATGGTGATTACTAGATTGATACTACAATGCTGTCAGTTTTGTGATATTTATGACATATCCATGTGTACGAGTTTTGGGTATCGTTATCTCTGTTTCATGTATTATGGATGCATATGTGTATGAACGCACATGTCCAACTGATATTCTCTCGAATCCATGTTGAAACGTTCTTCCCTCTGGTCGCAGTATGCTTCGAGTGAGACTCCTTTCCCTTATGGATTAGCTGAAAATTCCAACACTCTCCTAGACTAAAGTGGATCACTGTAGTCCTCCCGTGCCATAACCTAGGGTCTTTTCCCTTATGACTCTACTGAGCCAGTGATTAAATATACTCTAGCACCATATTTTCTATAGTGTATTCTACTGATCTGATGATTGTTTTTCATATGTTTTCAGATGCTTCCCCAACATAGTTTAGGAGCTCCTATTCCTCCACAAAGGCATGGAAAGCTATAATGTGTATTGAGTAATTCATTATACAATGTTTACTTTGTTCATATATACATTTATGTATGTAGAGATGTTTTGTATAGCTACTTTCCCGTTGTGATGATTTAGCGACATGGTTTGTCTCTATAGGGGAATATAGAGCATTGAAAAAAAAATTATTTGGCTAGGAATGACTTTCTCAAGAGTGATTAAATGTATGTTACTACTTCTTTCTTCAAAATGTGTGCTTGGTTTTCTGCAGGGTTGCTATATTGTGTTTTTTGGTTATAGGTTGTTAGTCATAATTCCATATTCAAAATAATTCAAAATGAAAATTCAAGCAAGCAATGCAGATAAAATTATTTTGATGTAAGGATTAGAAGTGGAATCATTCCAAACCCTTCTATGAATATAAGCTTGCTAATTCTTACCAACAGTTGATGGTCTCTTTGTATATTGAATTCAATACCAACTTGAATAGAGCTTTTGAATTAGAAAGCTCCACAAATTGCTTCCTCCTATTATGATGAGTCCAACAAACCCATATTTAGCATTACAAAGCAACCTTTACTAACATTCAATTCAATGGCCTTCATCCTAGAAATCATGAGTGGTGGGTATCTATTTTGGAAAAGTAACCTAGGACATGTACGTGGCTCCAACTATCATTGTGTTCTTTGTGTACATTAAAAAGCATGAGGCATATCACTTCGTAGGACTTGAGACCCATTGGAAGCTATATTATCTATCAGCTTTTGTCACCATAGAAAACCATTACTGACACAAGTGTCTTTTATAATTTATGAAACACTTACAAGTGAACTTCTAGTACATTTGGAGGCTTTGCAGTAGAGTAGAGCTCTGCTAAATGTATGTTTGTTGTGTAAAAAATATAATGAAAAATATTTGTACGCCAAACGAAACATTGCAAGACCCCACTATAAGACGTTTTAGTATGGTCAATATCACATTTTCCTTAATCTACTTGCAAATTAAAAGGAGATGAAAATTAGTAAAAAAGTAGAACCTTACAGTTAGGTAATTGTCTGGAAGTTCCTCAGTTTGTAGTGGAAAAAAATAGTGCTTTCTTATGGTACAATATTTTTTTTGCATCCAAAATCATTCCTACTTGTCCCTACCACATCAATTTCATTAGTTATTTTTAATATTAATCCCATTGACTCAAAATTCTCACTGTGCTTTTAGTAAATATCCCTTTGGATAGGGTCACTCCTTTTCCTTTGGTGGAAAGAAATCAATGGAGTGGATTTTACATAACCAAAGTCATTGAGAACTACAAACAGTTCTAGTTAGCAGCAATTGCTAATTTAATCCAAGTGTTAGCAGTAGTTGCTAATTTTCAATCACTTGTCCTTGTATCTTGTGTGTCCCGTTGCACTGATCATTCATCCCTTGGAACACTTATTACATGACTGTTTTACAAGTATCCTACATTGTTTATTCCATATATTAGATGGACCATACTTTTGTTTTCAGTGTTCACTTGCTATGGTTTTTTTTTTCCCTCCTATTTAAGATTACACTAGGGCTCATAAACTTGTTCTTGTTAGGTTTTCTTCCTGATCTTGCTGGTATTTTTTGTATCTGGAAGAAATGCGAATTGAACAAGTTTTGGGGTTGTTCTATAGGTTTTTTTTCTGGCTAGAAAAGTCCGTGTTTAGGGTTGTTTTTTTTCCATATTATACCTTAACTACGGAAAATTTGGCACCCAACAACATGTCTTAATATGTTGGCAGCCCATGGTTTTATTTTTTGTAATTGTAGTCTTTTCCAACCTTATTTGAATCTGATTTGACTTTTTTACTTGATATTATTTCCCTAAGAATTTCCATCATGCTTTCTTGGATTATCTTATTTCACTAGGATTTCACTAATATTCAAGTGCTTGCTAAAACACTTACCAGAAATTGTTTAGATCATCTTATTTATATTGAATGGCTTTCATGATTCTTTCCCTTTTAGGGCTTCCTAGGAGGTCCCACTTGAAGCTATTTGTTTTGGAGAATTTCTTTGCACAAGATTTTCTATGTTATTCAGTTAATATGTGAGATTAATGGCTAGTGGAATTTTCCATAAGGGCCATTGAACTAAGGTATCAAGATCCCCTTTATAATAGGGTTTTAAACCCTTATTGGCCACTTTTGTGTGTTTTCTTGAAGAGTCGTGGAAACTTCATCTATTGGAATGGATGGATTGTTCTTATGGTACATATATGGTTGTGTTCTTTGCAGAGTGGACTATATTGGTTTTAGATGGTGATTTTCTTGGTATTCACTCCACCTTATTTAGAGATATTCTTCATATATTCAAAGGGTTGTTACTTTTGTATTAGATATTGTAGTTGGTGATGTGAGTCTTGGTAAGCTGTCTAGAATGATTCATATGGGCACAAGCAAGCCTATGTTGATTGTTTACAAAGGGTCATTGATCTCAACCCTTTTGATGTGGTTCCACCCATAGGTCTATAGGATCATCGGTGTACCTGTCTTCTATATTTTTAAAGTGTAGCAAGGGTTTTGGATTAAAATCTATGATGGTCAAATCTTTATTATATTATATCAAGGTGGTTGGGACCAACCTAGATTAATGGGCATGTAACCCCTCTTAGGGATTTTATTCCATCTTAGAGTGTGTACAAATACTATAAAATACATTGTCATAAACAGATAAGTGCTATCTTATTCCCAATTCTTTTGTTTCATGTGGTGTTTCTCTTTCTCATGATCTTATCTTCTCTTTATGTGTAAATTGTTTTTTCTGTTGACTTGGGGTATGCTCTTGGTTCTAGTTTATCCTTGTTTATCTCTAGTGATTTGAACACTTAGTGACCTTTTCTACCAAGGGAATTCTGAAACGAAAGACACCTTAATTATCATCTAGAGGTCAACTATGTTGGAGTTATTGCAAATTAGCCACTAAGAATCGACCTTCTTGTGAGCCATCTAGTTCTGAAATTCATTTTTCCTTAGCATCAGTAGGTGCATAAATGTTGCCAAGGTTGAAAATTCAACTCTATAATGGTTTTGTGCCCCACACCACAACTAAAGAATGGATGGTAGAAACTAAAGAAATAGTATTCCCCTTGGCATCCATATGACTAGAAATAATATGACCAAATTGGAAATAACATTTAGGACCATTTGAAGTAAAAACACAGTTAAATTCTCTAAACACAAAATATCTAAGTTACCAGTATATGGGTACAAATATGGATTCAGATCCGGATACAGATCCACTAGTTTTTTAAAAATATAGGATCCGAATACGCCAAGGAAACAACAAGTGTAAATAATTTAAATATATTTCTTATATTTTAAAAATAAAAACAAAAATTATAACTTTTATATTCTAGATTTTATAATTTATAACATCTGTAAAATGTAATACTTATATAAAACAAATTAAAATATTTATTAATAACTTTAAAATTAAAGTACAAATAAATTAAATATATTTTTTATATTTTTTAAACTAAAAACTAAAAATTATATTTATATATTTATATTTTATAATTTATTATACATTTGTAAAATGTAAATACTTATATAAACAATTAATATATTCATTAATAACTTTAAATTAAATATATATTTGTTTATTTTATTAATAACTTTAAAATTAATATATTATTTATAAGTATTAAATATTAAGCGTTCATCCAAACTAATTAGTTTACAATTAAAGTAAGACATAAGAAAAAAATTGTTATAAAATTATAAACCTAAATTAAATTAAAGGGACACAAACTGTTTAGATTGGATTATAAATTGAATTGGATTTATTAATTTAATAGGAATTTATTATAAACCATCCAAGACTAAACCTATGAGAGATGAAAATTTAAAATTGGTAGCATAATAAGCTAATGTCAGACCTCTTCGGCCACTAAATAATCACAGGATTCAACAATTGATTTTTCAATAACATTTCAAAAGTTGACACAAGACACTAAATAATCGGGGGATTCAATAATAAATGTTTCAATAATATTTTAAATGTGCTGACATGGGGGGTCAAAAAATAGATTTTTCAATAATATTTCAAATGTTCTGACACAAATGTTTTAACGGGACTCGAAGGTGAACTCAGCTGATCCTGGCAGATTCAGATCCGAATCCGTATTTGATCCGAGGATCCATAGATCTAACTACCTAGACCCATGGATCTGGTAACATACCAAAATATCTAAACTAGGGATCGAATTTCTAATGTTATGAACTATGAATTTTATACAGGGGTGCATACCTTCTTAACATTCATGAGATCATTATCACTGTGTATTGGTAGTGATGTAGTCCATATTTTGTTACTTTGTAAGGTTTTGGTGAAGCCATGAGTTTAAGCCTATAAATTTGTATCCAATTTTCCATATTTGGAGCCCTCGGTCATTTAAAATATTCTCCATTTGCTGAAGCCATAGGTTTGCAAACAATTGACACTATTATAGTGGCCACTTCCTTTCAGCTGACATGAACCCACATTTGCTATTACCTTGAGAGACATTTTGAGCTTGCTGCGGAGGAGTAGATTAACAGAGCAGTTGGGGCATTAGCTCTAACTATAATGGGAAAATACTGAATTATTCTCCTCATGACTATACTGCCAAATAATGAGCGGACACAAGTCAAGTCACAAGTCATAAGAAAAGGTGTGACTTGCACATCGCAAGTCAAGTCTCATGCTTAAAGGTGTGACTTGTGATTTTTCACATGGCATAAGAAAAATGTCAAATCAATTGGTTGCTTGTGATAGGTTTAGATGGGTCACAAGTCATAGGTCACAAAATAATATCATATTTGACAAACGACTATGCTTCCAAATTGTGACCAATGACTTGTAAAAGTGTATAGTCTAAGGGAAGGTCATAATTTCAGTTTTGAGTGGTTAAGTGTGATTTTTGATAGAGTGAGAAAAGCCATGTTTTGACCCCTTAGGGTCAAGCTTGCTAGGTCTTTTGAAAACCATAGATAGGTTAGAGAAGGGATGAAACCTTGGGAAGCCAAATGAAAATGGATATAAGTAATCAGGTATCGGGTGTCTCCAAAATTATGCAAGAGTAAAAGAAATTGGGGCTATTTCTAGATATTGAACCTTCTTAGATGTGGTAATTTTTTATGCTGACCAAATTCACATAACTATGTCTTTAGGGGGTTGATACCTCGGCAACATGTTAGTTTTAATTAGTTTGACCACTTGACTAAAACCAAGTGGAGACTGTCAAACCTACTATATCTCACTACATTTTACAACACATGACCTAAAAAATAACCTGGGATTTTGATGAATCCCTGTGGATCTTCCCATTTGAGGTTTTCAACTCAGATGGTATGGTAATTTTTTGGTTCAAGGTGGAACAATGTGGTTGAAGAAATGAAAACGATGGCTACAAGTCCGACAGGAAAATACTTCCCATATATGCATAGCATATTAGCATGTTGAGTTGTTGTGTGTCATGGCACAATTGTTCCATGAAATGTCATGGAGATGGGGTGGTGAGGCACGTGGCTCTCATGTGAGAGCAGTCAATTAAGGTCATCTGCATTAAATATTTTGATTCTATATCTGATTTTTACTTTCATTAATTGGTACAAGCTTTGGTTTCTTTAACATCTTAGATTCGAGTTGGTTGTTTTTTGCCCTTACATTCACCCTTGGCTAGGAATCTATATGCATGCCCTGAAATAATTATATAGAACTCGTCTTTGATATGCATGCTTTGAAAACAATTGAAATAGAGTGAGGATCATGGTGGTGATATTAAAGTGTGCATCTATTAAACATACTTCACTTATATTTGAGTTGTATATTGTATTTAATATGAAGAGATACTTTCTCAAGATTCCATTGGCATTGCATGATAGGTCTGCAAGATGCAACTAAAAAAAGAGAAAAAACAGACCAATCCATTAGTTTCCACTGACTCGATCTCAAAACTGGAGTATTTTTCCATCCCATAATCCAAACATAACAACCCTTTGAGATACAAAATTTAAGTCAAACCAAAATTACATCATAATTCTAGAAATGCAAAGTTTTTCTCGCAATATAACTAAAAAGGGTAAAACAACGCCTTTGTAGGCATGTAACCCCACAACAACAACAAGATAAATCTTAACAGACTTGACATGAAGCTGGAAACCTACACATGAGAACTTCCCCTCAATCAAATAAAAGGAATGCTGGATTCCTATACCACTCTCCCATCCTTTGCTTATTTTCATATGCGTAAACCAACTACCAACTGGAGTCCTTCCTTTGATAAAGATTTTTTTTTACAGTTATGTTCTTTGTAGACATGTATAAGGAAATTGATTAAACATAAAAGGAACGTAGAATTTTCCACCATCATATATAGGACTAAGTACCAATTTCTCCATTTTATAGATTCATTTTATACAATTGATGACCACTAGATTATCCCCATACACCTGATAGTTTGAGACTCCATGCTTGCAACAAGTTATTTGAACACCTATCAAACCTACTTTGAAATTGATATAATGGAAGCATTGAAAAATAGAAGGCCACCTTCCCCACATCAAGGATGGGTGCCTTTGTTGGCTCCATCAAAGAAACCCCAAATGTCAGTTTTCGAAATTGAATCGTGTGATAAAATCCTTTGTGGAGAATGTTTGGAGATAGTTTTTAGGCAATAGAAAATAGATTTTGCTTGAACTTCACATTGAAATGAAGACATGAGTGTCTCTTCAAAAATTGCAGTATTCTAGGCTAGCCATATTCCTTAAGGCTACTCTTATTTCCAGGGCTCTAAATTCCTTTATAATAGAGTCTTTTGCCATTTTGTGAAACAATACTCTAGAAACATACCTTGGTATCTATCCGTTGTTCTAGAGAGAAGGACCATTTCAATGCATATAGACCCTTCATAAGAGCAAGTAATTGGAAGGTGAGAAATAGTTTCAAGAGATTCTTTGCACAAAGTAAGTCTACCGAGACAATGTTCATTCCTTCTTTGAAGGATACCCCATGTGAGTGCTTTGTCTCTGATAGGAAACAATTTAAATCTCTCATGGTTTAGAGGATATTTTATATTCCATAGTGGTTTCCACTTACATGCATATTTTAAAATATTTTTGGAACAAACATTGCATTGTATCCTAGATTCAAAGTGTAAAGCTCCAATCTGGGATTTTTTCACCATATTATTTTTGGATGCTAGAGGACATCTAGAGGCTATTTGCTGATGTATTTTCAATTCAGAGATGCATTTTTATCAATGTTGTTTTGGTTATGTGGACCCTTACATGCTATATAAATGAGAACTTGTAGTTTGTGGACTTGTGATTGATGAATATTATAACTACTATATGAATGATGTAATATGCTTTAATCCATGTTTTTATGTTTTTTATCACTAATTGATCATTGCACATGCTTTTGTTGAACATATATGCATCAATATAATATATATATATATATATATATATTATATATATATATATATATATATATATATTATATATAATATATATATATAATATATTATATAAAATATTCTCCCAAAATCTTGCTTGACCCTTGAGATTTTAAAATGTCTCTCCCTACTTCCGCTTCCGCTCTAACTCCCAAGAAGCCATGATCCCGCATATGGGTACCACACCATCCCCTTAATCATTTATCTTTCAAAACTTGATAAATCTAGAGTTATGAAATGTAACTCAAATGAAGAACTAAAAATTTACATACAAAGTTTCCTATCATAGGTTTTGTGTCATCGACATGAGGTCCAATCACAACCAAAAATTTGAATTTGAATTTTTTATATGGGAAACAATCCCTTATTTCTTAGAAGAGTTATACATTTCTTGGCTGCTTCAATAACCATCTCTTGATTTTGAGCACTGTAGATTGGAATCTTTCCTACCTCAAAGAAACCTAATCTCATCATAATGATATATATGTTTATTTAAGCTTTAAACATATTTGATTCCTTGGCATTTCCCCGAAAAACTACAAATTCTAGATAATTTGGATATAATTATCCATAGTCCAAGTCCAATCCTGATTCAAAGGAAAAACCCATGCAATGGAATGAATTATTCATTTTAGTGAGAAACTAGATTAGGATAATAGATGTTCTATTCCTTATTCAAATAAAGGTGAAGTATATCAAAGCCATAAGTATATCCAAAGCTAAGAAGCCCCTGAAACTTGAACCAGGGAATAATGGTTAGGAGCCAATAATTGATGATCCTGAACTTCCTGAAGGTTGGGGACGGATCTCCTAGGATCCCATTTATCCGGCTTCTAGTGCTTAACTAATATCAATTGCTACTTAGTGTTGAATATGGACTTGCTTTCCCTCTAGGAAGTGGGTCAATTGGCCATGACTTTGTGGTCTTTGTTTCGTTGACATCTGTATGCTTTATTGTATTGTCACATTGTTATTTTGTGTTAATAGCATTTTTTGTGGTTAGCCCACCTAGTTTTTCATTTTTCTATTGGTATTTGTTCAAGGAATCTCGTGATCATTTTAAATAAAATTCTAGGACATGCATTTATTATTTATATTAATGATTATATGAAGCATTTTATTAAAAAAAACCAAAATTTTGGTCCAAAATAATAAATAATGGTATTTTCATTACACCTATTAATGCATCATATACTTGTAGTAAAGTAGAGTTTTTCATTATTAAAAAAAATATATAAAAAGACAAAAATAGTCATAAAAAATGGTCTAATTCTATGACTACCCATAGTGATTTGCTAAAGCATTTCTAACACTACAATTTCATGAAATTAGTAAGTATAATGCTGAAATTAATTTCCAAGTACAGGAGATGGTGACTGAGCACGGATTCAACTATGTAAGTGTTTGGCCGGAAGAATGTTTTGTTCGCTTGTGAAGTCATCATGCCTACTATAGCAGTGGCCAATGTTCCTGTGATGGGTACCTTGAGGATGATTGGTTTTAGAAGACTTGTTTACCTACGTGATTTTGTGTAAATATTTGATTCTATTAAACATCTAGTAGCTTTCTTTACAACTTCTCATTCTTTCCAACCACATTGTCCTTATGTTCTTTGTGGCCCATTTTATGGCTGCCCTAGGGCATACGATGAATTTGTGTTTGACTGCAAATCTCCCATGTCTAGTGTTTTGTTCCTTCAATATAGTTTTTTTGGCATCTCCTTGTGTACTTACCAGAGATCAATCATTCTCCCTAACAATCTATAACCTATCAATGTCTTAAAGGTGTTAGTTTAGTTTTCATTCTGTTTGATCTCAATTTAGTCATGAATAAAATTTTTTTGGATCCAACTCACCCACATCCATTTTTATTTTGGTTCACTTAGTTTTGGTGCCACCTTTGTTTCCTTATTGGAGATTTTCATCTTATAATAAACTAATTCTCCAGAAATATCTGCAACTTTTCCTCATCCGATAGTGATTTGAGTTTTAACCTAGAGGCTTAATGAGTTAGCTGACTTGTGAGACAATACAACTAAGTTGGAGAGAATCATAACCCTGATTGAAACTAGATCTTTTCCCTGATCCAAGTTAAATGTCTTGCTACTTCAAGTTAAAAATTTCTCCTTCAATTAGAAGAACCATTTTTTCTATTTAGAAATT
This sequence comes from Pinus taeda, assembly GCA_000404065.3. Taxonomy (NCBI): domain Eukaryota; kingdom Viridiplantae; phylum Streptophyta; class Pinopsida; order Pinales; family Pinaceae; genus Pinus; species Pinus taeda. The sequence goes on from APFE030921303.1 coordinate 48,521, forward strand.
CTATTTTTGCTGCTCAGAAATTCCTTACAAGCTACTACCCTGGTTTCTCTCACTTCTCCTTCACGTGTAGAATGAAAATTTAGAATTCTAGGAGCTCAGGGTTTCTTGAAAAGTGTACTTGGATCCATAGTAAAAGTAACAAAAACAAAAACAAGTGGAATTTCCATTTTTTTTCGACCATTTGATTTGGAAGGGGATAATCTCCACGCATCCCTTTTAATAGGCGACATCCCTGGAACATCTAGGAACCTCCGCAAGGTGCCCCTTGCCGACAAATTGTAGGAAATGTAGAAAATGCAACTGGTACCATCCCTTTTGAAACCACTTCTTGAGTGAAATTCAATCGTCATGCCTACTATAGCAATGGGCAATCTGCCTATGATCAATAGCTCGAACATGATTGGTTTTAGAAGACTTGCTTACCTGTGTGATTTTGTGTAAATATTTGATTCTATTAAACATCTGGTAGCTACCTTTACAACTTCTTATTATTTGCAACAACATTTCCCTTATGTTCTTTGTCATTTTCGGACTGTCCTATGGCACAGGATGAATTTTCATTTGACTGTAAATCTCCCATGTCTACTATTTTGTTCCTTCAATAAAGTTTTATTGGCATCTCCTTGTTTACTTACCAAAGATTAATCATTCTCCCTCACAATCTACAACCTATCAATGTCTTAAAGTTGTTATTTTAGTCTACATTTTGTTCGATATCAAATTAGTCATGAATAATTTGTATTTGGATCCAACTTGTCCACATCTATTCTTTTGCTGCTTCACTTAGTTTTGGTGCCACCTTTGTTTCCTAACTGGAGATTTTCATGTTGCAATAGACTGGTTCTCCAGAAATATCTGCAATTTTTCCACATCTGATAGTGATCTGAGTTTCGACCTAGGTTTTTAGTGAGTTAGCTGACTTGTGAGTCAAAACAACTAAGTTAGAGAGAATCATAACCTTGCTCCAAACTAGCTCCTTTCCCTGATCCAAGTTAAAAGATTTTCTACCTCAAGTTAAAAATTTATCCTTCAATCACAACAACCATTTTTTGTTGTTTAGAAATTATATTTTTGCTTCTTAGAAATTCCTTACAAGCTACTACCTTGGTTTCTCTCACTTCTCCTTCATGTGAAAAATGAAAATTTAGAATTTTGAGAGCTTGTGGTTTCTTGAAAAGTGTACTTGGACCCATCGTAAAAGTAACAAAAACATAAACAAGTGAAATTTCCCTTGTTTTTGGCAATTACATTTGAAAGGGGATAATTTCCAGTCATCCCTTTTAACAGGTGACATCCCTGGAATAGCTAGGAACCTCCCCAAGGTTCCCCCTACCCCCAAATTGTAGGAAAAATAGACAATTGAACTGGTACAATCCCCTGTGAAACCATTGCTTGAGTGAAATTTATTGCATCAATGCGAGAGGTGGCTCTCATCAAATAAGAAACTTTTATCATTGGGAAGTTAGGGACCTTATTCTACCATTATGTTGTATGGAGTTTCTTGACCTTTTTGAAATGTTATGTTTTACAATGCATATGCAGGTGTTCACTGAACTACTATTCCTGGCAAACACACCCATGTCGTATTTATATTTTCTTCTGTGTTTATTCTAGTGTCATGCATTTATTGAACACTTAGTAACATGTATTGTACATTACTACTAAAAATTTTGTAACATGTATTGTAGATTATAAGGCTTCTAGTAATGTGAGGACGCTTACATCTTTCACTATTAGAAATTACATCTCATCTGGGAATATAAAATTAGAATGCGATGGACCCTTACCTTTCAATATAGGATTTTCGAGTGTTTTTATAATGTAAAATTAGGAATCCTTTTCACCATTGAAATTCCACTTTTCTGTTAATATGTAAAATTATGGAATTTTTTCTTTTATCCATATTGTACCTTTAAACAAGTGCATTATGTATATATTTGAGCATGTAAGTCTTTAGAGAAGGATGCTCTAAATATGGAGATTAAATGTCAAAAACTAGTCTTTTTACCATCGCAGGAAAGTTTTGTGTTTTATGTGAAGTATATCAAAGCACTAAACAATGTCTAACATCATATCTTGAGCCTTAGTTTTTTCTCTTCTCCCTCCTATCTCCTCATGTTGTATTCATCTAGCATTGCTAAAAGTGGAACTTCAGTATTTGAAGGACATAAAAGGAAGTGAATATAGATGGAAATGTGCTATGAAAACTACTACCCTTTGATACTATATCAATTGACTGTAAATGTGTTTCTCTTATTTAGAAGAAAGTTTATTTTTTTTGAGTCTTGCACATTCTTCCAACTCAGATCTTCTTTTTGTTAACTCTTCTTTTGAATGTTGTGGATATGACTTTTATGGAAAAATGCCTTAATTCCGTTTAATTCTCTCGAGTTTAAGATGTTCATATTTTTTAGGATAGCTGATGTCAAATTTCAACCACCTCCATCCTATCAATTTCATCTTGGAAACCCTCGTCAAGATCATCATCATCTCCTATATCTGTGCCACATCCTCAAACTTGCCAACCTGATTACATAATTCTTTAAAAGGTTCTAGCTCAATGGAAGAGCACCTGTTTATAAGCAGGAGGTTGGTTGTTCGATTCCATGATAACCTATCATGGATTAATATATGATATAATAGTTTATTTTTAATTAAATACATTTTATATTGATTTATATTAGTGGTCAAATTATTTTTTGGGTTCATTCTTTTATATTTTCTTTAAAGAGACAAAAGACAAATTGTCTCTATAAAGACAATATGTCTTTAATCCAAACTATTGTCTCTCGAGAGCCAAAAATGAATTTGTATCCAAAGAGACAAGAAAACTTCTATTATATATTGTCTTTATAGAGACATTTTTTTGAGACAATAATTTGAGGCATCCATTTAAAGACAATATTTAAGAGAATATAAAAGTTTTTTTTGTCTCAAGTCAAGACAATTTACCCAAAATTTTTCTGAAAACCATTATCTGTGTTGTAGTGGTAATTGTCTCTAAAAAGAGACCAAAATGAAAGTTCTCTACAGAGACAAGTAAAATTGTCTCTAGAGACACAAATGAAATTATCTCCTAGGAGACAATAATTCCAATGTCTTTATAGAGACAATAATAATGTGTTCTATATTGTCTTTATAGAGACAACTCTTTAAGACAATAATTTTGAGAGACTAATTTTGAGACACCCACTTAAAGACAATATGATAGACAATACACAAGTTTCTTTTTGTCTCAAGTTAAGACAATTGACTCAAAAATTGTCTTAAATATTTTCTTAAAACCCCCCTACATGTAGTAGTGAATAGATTCAAAGTCTTAAAAACATCATGGTTACTTGAATTTTGTAGACTACATAGTTTAAAATTTTAATTCTAATTCCAAGAAATCTTTGTTTGATTTTCAAACAAAATTGATGAAACTACGTGGTCATAGTGTAGAATAGTAAAACTACATGAAATCTATTAGCAATAAGGTCCTTGGCCTTAACTTAGGGGTTATTGTCATGCTGAGATATGCATGAACATGACATTAGCATGGCCAGGTGCTACCCTTGTTGAAGCCTCTTTTCTTTTCAATTGCTTTATATAGCTAAGGCCAAGGATGTTATTGTTAATACATTTCATGTAGTTTATCTCTCTCTCTCTCTCTCTCTCTCTCTCTCTCTCTCGATCATATATATATATATAATATATAATATTATATATATATATATATATTCACCACATGAGATATATATACATGGCTTTTATCTTCACCATATATAATATATACATAATTGACATTGGAATATTCACTTAGCATTGGAATTGAGATATTTTATTTATGAGCCTCACTTTTATAAATATTTGTTGTCGTTCGCTCAAGAATGTTAGGATGGTCACAATGAGATCATTAGATTTATTAATGAACTATAGCATAATCATTAACATATGATGGATATGTTTGTGTCCCTCCAAAGGTCACAAGGGGCTTGAAGAGCAACTTGACAACCTTGAAGGGAGAATGACACATATGGAGGAACATGTACGTGAAACCTTACTCTAGCCATGTGGCAATGGCCCGGACGACCGAACTCTAGGTCATATGGATGTTAAATGTTGTGTGTGGGTTGTGTTTTGATACTTAAGTTGTTTTTGTCATTATATATATATATATATATATATATATTATATATATATAATATATATATATATATATATATATATATATATATATATATATAATATATATATATATATATATATATATATTCACCACATGAGATATATACATGGCTTTTATTCTTCACCCATATATAATATATAAATAATTGACATTGGAATATTCTCTTAGCATTGGAATTGAGATATTTTATTTATGAGCGTCACTTTTATAAATATTTGTTGTCGTTGGCTCAAGAATGTTAGGATGGTCATAATGAGATCATTGGATTTATTAATGAACTCTGGCGTAATCATTAACATATGATGGATATGTTTGTGTCCCTTCAAAGGTCACAAGGGGCTTGAAGAGCATCTTGACAACCTTGAAGGGAGAATTACAGATATGGAGGAACATGTATGTGAAACCTTACTCCAGCCATGTGGCAATGGCCCGGACGACCCAACTCTAGGTAATATGGATGTTAAATGTTGTTTGTGGGTTGTGTTTTGATACTTAAGCAGTTTTTGTCATTTTGGTGAAGTTGTATTTAGTCCTAAAGAATTCCCTTTTTATTGTTAGTTCCTTTTTGTCATTACCATATACTCAATAAGTTTGGTAGGAATGAGGCTAACGGTGTTTTGAAACTATGCTCCTTACAACATAACATTGTCTTCAATTCATAGAATATTTTGACTTACATATATATAAATTTTTCATGTGAGCAGGGAGGAGTAGCTCTTATACTGCTCAATTACCTTCCAATCCGATTGGGATTAACAGGAGTGGGACATGGGTGGTACGAAAGTAGTTTTCAATTGAATCACTATTTTAGTCCAACCAAGATTGATGCGAGTGGGAAATAGGTCAGATTTCGATTGATGTATCTAGTATCCATCCTTGATACATTAAACCACATGAACAAAATAAAAATTAGATATAGGTTAATATTAATTAATCTTACATATTGAAATATTTTATTTTTGATTTATATTGTACTTTTGACTATTCATATTTTTCAAATGTGACATATTAATTGTAATTTAAGAATTGAATGAGTTACTTAATGTTCTTATTTTCTTATTACAAAGTAATTATTTTTCTTTTTTAGTTTCAATTACATGTTCTTTTCAATAGTTGAACGTGAGAATAATTTTTTCACCAAATCTCCTTGATGTTAAGTTATAGGGTTTTATAATGATTTAATTAAAACTAGAAAAATATTTATATTCATTTTTTTCTTTTTATACTAGCACATATTGTCTTTTCATCTATAACATATTAAATTTTTCTTAATAAGACGTGTTAGCTCGATATTGATCACAAAAGGAATTACACATCTCCTTCTAGAATCAGTCTCGAAATGCAATAAGAAAAAAACAATATTTGAATAAAAAATATTTGAATAAGCCATATATTAGTTATAAGAATTAAATATTATTAATAGATTGCAAGTTATTTAGGAGGAGAGAATTTTTGTAACATAGATCAAAATTTAAGCAACATAAACACCAAAATTTACACCATGAAACAAATACTATACTCTTTCATCAGACCAATGTTGTTCTTTCTCCACTACAACAATAATGGCTACCTCATGTATATTTTCTAATAATTCATGACATCATTTATGAAATTCGTGATTCTTATTGGTAAAACTCCTCCATTTGCATACAGATTTTCTTTTTCTTTTCTATAATTAATCTTACCACATTCCCTTATAATGTTGATTGAATTCACACTTGTTGGCTTATTTTCCATGGTAACATTAATCATTACCTTAGTTTATGAGAACATTATGTGGTATAGTTTTTATATGTATACATATACAATTTTGGTGTTAATAATTCTTGATCCATTTGGTTATTATGTGACATCGTAGGCATATGGTTAAGAAGGTGTGTAGGTTGTTGATATGTCATGTCCTTTTTGAATTCATTGAATGACTCTATTTCCTAATGTTAAGGCCAATGACTGGGATATACATAGTGAGCTGTGAATGTTATTATAACTCCTTATGTTTATTTGGATGTATGTTGTAACTTTAACCTTGGTGTTTCTAACTCTGTATTTGGGATGAGTACCATCATATAAAAAAGGGTAAACCCCCCTTCTAACTTATCATTTAAATTTATTTCAATTTACCTATCCTGCTACTGTAATGTCATATATTGGACTTGATTCTCATGTTGAATTTTCATGTGTCATCCTAGCCAAGCCCATGTGATTATCACATGGCCTATGGTAATATCCACCCTAAAACGGTTGGATTTTATTTCCTCTCATCCGATGGCTACTATGGTTTCTTCATCTCTAACCTAGTGATATGATTTGTAACATGCCTCATTCGAGAACCTTCCTATCTCACTACGTGTTTTGGCTCCTGTAACAACGTCATGATGAAGAAGTAGACACTCAAAACTACGTTTTTTTAAGGTGTTATGACATCCCCTATAGCTTTGATGCCTCCAGTGCCCGTTGAATCATGTAAACTTCTCAAAGAAGCTCGATTTCAAAATTATTTAAATGCCTTGGTTTTCTTTCTTTCTAAAAATCTCACTACTTTTCATTTTCCCCATGTCGATGTCCAAGATGGAACACAAATGTGTCTTCACTATCATTTTTCTAATTCAACCAGGATTGGCTTAAATTTTCCTTCCATTTTTAACTTTGTAAGTTGTTCATTTTCTTTCCTCATTCAACTAATAAATATCCCCACAGGGATTTATTAAGTTTCTTTCAGGGTTACTTGTACAATCTCTGGTCTTTTATAAATTTAACAAATATACCCCTAATTATCGTTATGCATCAACATGGAAACTCTTCTAGGAACGCTTCCTAGTGTTAGATCAACAGGGTATCAGTGCTCTTCTTTAAGTAAGTGTATTCTCCTTAGTTTCAATATGAAATGTATTCTAGTGTTCCTCCAACATTATAGAGTTATTTTATTTGAGGTAACCCTTTTAAACTTTTTTTCCATCCTATGCTACACATTGAAGGAAAATACTAGATTTCAAGAGGAGACTATACTTCATCAGGTAAATAACTTCTTTTTGAAGGGATTTGTTTCCCATTTTGTACATATTTATTTTATATTTTTTCTCCAATAGGGTTAACACCAATCCCTCGATTCTTCTTCAAGTACCTCTAGCCTCTGCTTACTCAAGGGTTTTTCTCTTATGAGTCCCAACATGGGTTCAAATGTTGTTGTTCATTGGATGACTACTCTCACTTAACTAGGTCGGTTATTTCACATCACCTTTTCTTCTCAATGGAGTGTTTCATGCGTATTAGGGACAATGGGGCTTTCTCTCCTATACAATGTAGTTTCTTCTCTACTTTTTGGTTTCCTTTGGTTCTTTTAGGCCTAAGCACATAATTATGAGTTGAAACCATTATTTTTTATGGGGTTAATTTTGATATTCTTCTTGTATGTAAATATTTAAGGGGGAATTTACACTTGTGTTTAGAACAACACCCATACTTTCAATCGAATGCCTGGGTCAATATTATTTTAAGATATGTACTCTCATATTTCCTTCCTAATTTGAATATATGAGCATGAATCCTCAATTTGCGTATTATGAAATATTCATTTCTTTATAGTCTTGTCATGTGATTTCATCTTTCTTTCTCTATTTCTAATTTTGTTTGCAAAACATTTGCAGTGATGGGTTATGGTGAAAATTCTATAATTTCTAAATTGAATCTAGAAGTAATGTTTATGCCTACTATAATGAAATATATCATTTTCATATTGTCCATGTATGCATGTATCAATAGTAAATCCCACAGCTCCATTCCGCTATAGCGATTAGGGAAATGTTCAGTCTGGTTTCCAGGTAGTTGTTTTCCATAAGAAATTAAGGGATTTATTTTGATATATTTAGGTAATTGTTTTATGAAACTCTTCAACTAGGAAGTTTAGTTTCACTAGTTTATAGCTCATCAATTTGTACCTAGGCTTTCATGATTTACATTCTATATTACTACCCTTCACTGCCTCATATGGGGTTAATGTCAACATGGCTTAGATCATTATATCATTCATTTCTCGCTATGGAGGAAATAATTCAAGAGTAAACCATATTAATTAGTATCACAACGTTTTCCCATCCCTTTCAATCTTTGTCAGACTCTTGCAGGAAATTAATCCTCCTCAAAAATTTTCAAATATATCGTTCTCGTCAAATTCTTTATCCAGTTTATTGTTTTCTATGTGTTGACATGGCTATTGTGCACTATGCTAACTAGGGGAACTAACCCAATCGCAAGCCCCAATTAGACGTGCTTTCATTTGGGTTGGATAGCTCTGACAGATTTTAAGGGACCCCATAAACCGCTTGAACATGTCGAAAGATTGCTTCCGGGAGGAAGACTTCAATTAAATCAACAAAATGAAATAGCTAACCTCTATGTATTAAATCCTATCTATACTACTTCTAGCTACTCTAAACTATCCTACAAAAGCATGATACAAAGGTTTAAACATCATATATATGTTTAGCCGGAGCGTGATAAGGAAGGTTAAACATCATGCATAGATTCAAGTCCAAATGAATCGATCACTAAATTCACAACTGGACAAGACTATATTAAAGCTAAATTGCAACCCAATCACTGATATAGGAATCTACATTCTTCTATGGAATTAAAACCGCAACTGATGTTTAATTTAGTTTCAAATCAAAGATCATTCACAAGTTAACCGTGAAACTGAATCACATTCAATTTAACAAGACTAATAGTGAACTCTATGTCATCAATATGCATAAATATAAATCATATTTATAGTCATGTCAGTAACAACAGTCTGATCCAAAACAATACAATGTGTCTGAAAATAAAGGCTCCTTCTTCCCTCAAAAATAGTCATCCTCATTCACAATAAAGCAACACTGTTCTTCTCGAAAATCCAAAGCCCCTCCTCCTCTTTGGAGGTAATATTTATGCTAAAATCATCTCACGGTTGGTATTCCCTACCTCTTTGCCTTCCATCTCCTTCCTTTGTTATGCTGATCAGAAGAAACAAGTGAAAACAGTCGGTGTCATTGCTGACACGTAAAGTGTGTTTCTTGTCATTGGCACACTTCATTTCTTGGGCACTGAATGGTTATTGATTAAAGAGGATGGTTGTTTGTCATCGCTTCATGATGCAATCTAGAGTGGTTTTGTATTTTAGGAATGCATGGGCAACACCTGAACATATGACCGCCACGCCATAGAACCCGACCTTCAAATACACATATCTGTAGGGGCAATCTGTTCAGATTGGTGCATGCATATTTTATTTCGAGTCAAACTTGAAGCTTATGCATCCACCTTGAGGTTTCACATGTGTTCTCTCGATCCTCACCTATAAAGACAACCAACATAAGTTACACATATATAGATATGCTGCAAAGTACTTAAAAAACACAAATTTCACATCCATGAAACATTTATAACATAAAGAATGACAATCGCGAGAGAATCAGCCCATGGTTTTTAGCTTTATGCATAAATTAAGCCTCGCAAGCCAAACGCAGTTTACACTGAAAACTATCGCAAAGCACAGCCGAAATCAAATTGCGAACTTGAAAATTTATATGCTCAGCTTTGTAATCATCGGTGGGTCCAGGAGGTTATGGTGTGCTATATATATATATATATATATATATATATTTATTTATTATATTTTATTATTTATTTATTTATATTCCGCGAATCTCGTTGATAGCGATAAGCGATGGATCCCAGACCCGAAACACATGTGTTAAGGTTCATAAATCCCTTCGGATCTGCAATGTTAACATTCCCTTTGGAAAACCACGACATTAATGCTTTATCATGCAACACATGTGTTGAAAAGTAAAAAGGGTATTTTTCACCTCTATTTACACTATATTTATTATCAATCCAGGAATGATTTGTTATTTCAAATAGTGTACTCAGTTTGAGGTAGTCATTTGTCAGAGTAATGCTAGTAGTATAGTGATTTAAATACAAGAGTAAACATATGCTTGGAATAAAATCTACTTTCAGAAAGGAACTTAAAATTCAAATCATTCACTGAAAAAGCTACAACGATTTATCAGTGAAGGGTATAGTAGTGGTAACTCTTCCCGTTGTAAATTGATGCAATTAAAAAGCAATCAAGAAAAAGATCATCAATTTGGGAACTTGGTCCAACATATGTCAATGTTCACTATAGTTTCAAATCATCCTACACACCGAAGTAATGATAATTCAAATGAAAAGAAATGGAACAACAACTAATCTATTTAATAGGATTTCAACAACAAAGCCTTAATCCTACAGAAATGAATGAAGCAATAATTGTATCCTATAGGAATTGACTAACAATCTTTACTTTAAAAATGATTTGAACAACAAACAATAATAGAAAAAAAACTAATGGAAATTAAATATGGAACAACAACTTAAATTAAATGTAAATGTATAGCAAACCAGATCAAATATTACACATGGCACTTCTATATTAAAAGGAACAGTAATCTGAGCTCTGATATAACAAGTATGAATCAGAGTTGTAAAAGAACAACAATTGTGATCACGATGGAAGAGCAATGTTATATGATAATATCAATTGTTAAAGGAACATTGTTGCGATATAAAGTTAGAATGAATAACATAACATTCCTGTTGTAGAGAATAACATTACTTATTCAAGTAGAAACAAAATTTAAGAGAACCGATATGTAAAATAGTATGGAACATCAGATTACTGAACAGAGCAGATAAAAGAAATCAAACCACACACAAATTGGAAAAAATGGTACAGGAGCAAGTGTTCCACCAGGGCTGGGCCCTTAGCCTCCAGGGACACACTGCTTAAGATTACTCCAGAATCAAAGATGGAACCACAACCACAGTTATATATTATGCATCAAAATAGAGTTACACTATCCCTCTCAAAGAGAGTCGATCGTCAAAGTTCCAATTACAATAGCAAGTTTCATAAAACAACAATAATCCCCCCTTTGGCTAGCAATGTTGCCTCTTCTTATAGTAGTCAAGTGGAGATATCAATGATACAGAGAATCGTTAAGGTAGTGATCCCTCAGGATAAAAGGATCCTGAGGGATCTGGCAAATTGTTAGCTCTCAGTTATCTTCTTGTCCTCTTGCGCCAATTTGGTATCTCCTTTTCCTATTCTTGGCTAATACACTCCAATCTGGATTGCCTTGTTTGAATGCAGTTCCCTGTCAAAGGGACAACAGTTAACCTTGTCTTTTCTTTTCCTTTAGAATGACAATCTTTTGTTTTCTCCTTTTTCTGCATAGGGAAAGGGTAATTATTAGTCATTTTACATTGCATACAATTCTTCTAGATTCCGTCAGAATATTTTGCCATATACTTATTTCATAATGTAAAGAAGTGATGAATTCAAGGAAAAGATGAAAAAGTGAGTGGTAGTTACATACCTTCTCTAGGGCTCAACACACCCCCCTGCTTACCCTTTTTCATGCCCTCATGAAAACATTATAACTGACATGCAAGGTAGTGAGGGAATAGGCTGGAGAAGGGATCTCATGAGGTGATCTACAACCATGATTACTAGCTAGGAATTCAAAGAAATGCCTTGTCTGTCCTTCAGTAATTTCATATAAGGCTTGATATCGTGGTGCAGGGTGCCAAATAATTAGACTTTTGAATCTACAACCTAACCAAGATGGTCCTTCTCTCAAAACAAGGTAACCATAGAGACTTAGGCAATTAGCAGCTAGCTTAAAGTTCTCATAATTAAATGGTTGTTGATTATGGATGTTCGGATTAGAAGTTTGATATCAAAACTTAGCTGCTGCTATGGCAAGGTCTTTGATGGTAAATAAATATTCTATCCCTTGTCGTATGACTGCTCTGTGGATAGGTCCCAATGCTTCAATCACTCCCTTAGTTCTCATTAGGCTCCTATGTTTATTCCATAATTGTTGTGGGTCTCTAGGTTCTCCTCTCACCCATAAGTCTAATCCATTTTCCTATCTTTGAAAGAAATTATAGGCTTTAAGCCGCTTTATTTTATTAACACCAAAAGAGATAAATGCCAGCAGTTGGACATCTCCTACAAAAGGGCCAAGGTTCTAATCTGTTTCTCCATCTAATACTAGATTATGAAAAAAGAATTCACATAACAAGCGCTGAACTTTCTCCCCATAGTGCTTACAACAATTTATGAAGTCATCAATAGTGTTTATTTCTATAGGGACTCCTGATTTAACAACTTTAATTTTCAATTGGAAATATCTTTCCATTAAAAGCAAAGCATAATTCCTAGCAGGTAACATGCATGATAGAACGTCAGTGTACAAAGAGCATAGGGTATCCATTTGTTTGATGACTATATCTAGTCTATGAGTTACCTTCTTGACTCTTTCTTCTTCCTTTTGCCATCCTTCAAAGGCCTGGCTTTCAGATAAGTTAACGTCCCTCAGGGGCTGTTGTAATTTCTCATACTTTTCTTGAGAGAGAGTCTGCTTTGTAAGTTTCTCTACTGCCTGTTGGGCTTGCACCAAGTCCTTTTGCAGAGTTACTGTCCTCGAGTCAGTATCCCACATAGTAGTTGTAAGCAGGAGATTTACTTGAATCTTCTTATAAGATCGTCTCATATTTATGGTTTGAATTTCCTTAGAGGACAGTGCCTCTGTCTGAATTTCCTTATCACAGGTTGATATATTATCTATTTTTACTTCGACATGGGCAATAGCCAGGTGTTGTTCCTTTCGGTTTTGAATGGCAAGTTGGTCGTGAGTCTTCTTAATATTTTTCTTAAGGTGTTTTGTCTGAGCAGTTGTATGCTTTATCATAGATATCCCTTTTGTCTTCTTCCTCATTTTCAAAACCCTTATCTGCCGCTGAAGTTGCTTAATCACGCTAAGCAATCTTTGTTGTTCCTTTCGCAATATTCTAATTTCCTCTATTTTCCTAGAAGGAATAGCTATTTGTTTACTCAGGCATGGACTTTGTTCCTCAAGTGTTGTGCCTTCATCTTGGCCAATTTCCTTATTTTCTTCTCGGGGTACTTCTTCAGTGCTATGCTAATTAGCTTGTGTAGGGGTAGAAACCCTAGCTTGCTCTACGGCTTCCTCGGTAACCTCTTCTTCTACCCCTTCTCCATCATGAAATACCTCTGGTGTATTCTGACTAGGAACAGATTGTTGCTCTTCTTATGCACCATTCTCCTTCCCGGATATACTCTCATCATTAGCAGAGTGATCGTCTTCTCCTTCATCATTCTTTTTCCCTGATACACTCTCATCATGAGTAGAGGGATCCTCTTCTCCTTTATCTTCATCACACAATTCTTCGGATGCACTTTTCTCATGAAGAGAGTGCTCCTGTGATCCTTCTTCTTCATTGCACAGTCCTTCAAATGCATTTTTTCCATGAATAGAGTGCTCTTGTGGTCATTATTCAATGTGGGGTTTAAGTGGGCTATGAGCTTGGGCATATTCGCCCATATTGGCTAGAATCTAAGCCAGCTCATCTTCTTGGAAAGGGTTTTGTAGTGGACTTACACTACGTTGCTCTCCTTCCTCTTCCTCGTCACCAGATTGTTCAGTCTCTTCCTCCAGTTCTTTATCACTCTCTTCCAATTCATTTTCGTTCTCCTCACCTTCTAGTTGTGGGGGTTCTTCGTCTCCAGAATTGTGTATTTCTATAGGTTGACCACTATCTTCCTGGCGGTTCCTCAGCATTCCCCTGATTCTTGCTAGTCTAACAGATTTCCTTCGTTTCAGAGGTCTCTTGATGAACTAGTATCATGTTTCCATTTTGGGGTTGTCATGGTCAGTCCTCCATCTTTGCAAAAGTTAGTTCCTCCCAACTGCTCTGTTGTTGGGAAAGGCTATGATTGAATATCAACCATATTAAGCCATGGTGACTTACTACTAATTCTAAGTGGCGAGACTTCTTCATGCTTCGGGTGACATCATACAATAAAGAATTTAAAAACACAGGAAAATTCACAGTGCACTTTTGTTTTAACACAGCTAAAAGTTTAAGATGTCGTGGTCTTACCACGTCTTTCTTATCATCACAAGTGATGTAGCTCTAGATAATTCTTGCCAATTCTACCCATGGCTCTCCCAAGGTTGCCGGTAAAACTCCCTTCCCTTTTACAGATAGGTTATGCCCTTCATCCTGGAAGATTTTCATGGCATCTCGCAATCTCACCTTTTCCAGAGTCCACACAGATCCCATGGCCGACAGTCCTGAAACTTCTGCAATTATGTCATTAGTGACTGCTATCTGTTTTCCTCTCACCATGGAATAATGTTCATGTAGGTTCTGTAAAAACTCAATTGCCACTGTTTCGTTGGATTGTTGTATGCGGTTAAGATAAACTAGCCATCCCGCTCTTGCTAAGATCTCTCGTGTGGCATCGGAAACTATTAATACCTGTGGCTCCCTGCGAATTGATCTTCCTCCCATGGTTAGCACACTATAAAAATGCAGAGACAATAATGGAACAACAGGCTATTCAAATTTTAGTTGTCTGTTATAAAAACACAGAGAATATGTCAAAACAGCAAGCTATTCGAATTTCAAACTTACTTCTAATTTTTGCAGAGCGAAACACGGAAATAAATTCGAAGTAACAATTCATGCAAATTGGAAAAAAAATACCATTAAGCATTATTATTCCCAAGTCATTAATTCTTCCAATTGATGAGTTGACACATATGTTAGCGACTTATGGGATTACCTGTACCCCCCTAGCAATGTGATAGGCCGTCTGCGGGCGTTAAATGAAGGAGTAGCGTGTTGAGCTGCCATAGTACAGAGTCATTAAGGAACACTGTATAAAAAGATTCCATGTTTACAGTGACAAGGGGATTACCAAAATCGAGGCGTAGAATAAAATAGCTTAATAAATAAGGAAGTGTCATGATATGATGTGAGAATTTGTAGGATAGGACAGCTGACATGCACAAAAGGTCCGATGCGGTCATTATTAACTTTTTCTGTCATAATTGATGTGTAATTTATTTTCATGTTTGAAAGGTTCCGAGAGGTTATATACATAATCTCATTTGAACTATTTATAAAGATATAAGAAGAAGGGTTGTATAATTGCTATTGGTGTATAAGAAATATGACTTCAATACCATCAACAAAGCTTTGTTGCCCACAAGTTTCCATAACCTTGACAGAGTTGTTTATTTCACCCTTGGAACCATAACCCTTTGTGTATGCATAGGAAAGTGTCATGCAATGTCAGAGTGGAGGCCATTATGTTGGCTTGGTAACTAGATGAATCACAATTCCATTCACCAGGAAGGAGTGAAAGGTGGGTAGGTTGGCTCGTGATGAAACCTCCTATTCTAAAGAATTTTTATTTTTTTGATGTGCCTCTTGGATCATATCCTTGGTGTGGTGGCCATAGTGGGAATGCCACTTCACTTTCTTCTTTATGATCATGGTAGGATGGCTCTTCATGAGACCCCCTATCCTTCATCTCACAAATCATGTTAGAAATCATATAAACATTTTTCTTTTTCTTTTTTTTCTTTTTTTATAGCACTTTTCCTATTTATATACATAGGGTGGTTCAACACTCCTTAAGAGTAGGGATGGTGGAAGAAGTCTTAACATCTCAATAGAAAAAAAATATGTCCTTATTCTTATTCAATAATAATGATCAAAGAGAATTATGGGGATTTAGAAAGAACCATCATGATAAAAATAATCAATCATATCGGTATTAGTAGAATAGTGATAGCAAAGTGATCAATAGTTGTGTCGTTTCCTCTTTTCTTTTATCAATTAAAAGCACTTTCTTCTAAAGATTAATTTTTATTTTTTTTTATGTAATTTGATCATTTTGGTATCCTCTAGTTTTTGCATTCATTGCATATATGTATAGTTGTGCTCTAAATGACCATGATTTTAAAAAATGGTTTAAATGATAAAACAGAGAAAGGAGAAAATGCACTCTAAAAAGATAGAAAAAGGGCTACACACAAAATCACAAAACGAAACTCGGAATTGTTGGTCATTGAGAAGAACAGTAGCTCTCCCTTAATTGGAACAACAAAGAAAACAGGTGTAAACACAAAAAAAAATTGAAAATGTTGAAGTGTTGTTCCTTTGGAAAGGAACATCAGAAAATGAAAGTGTTGTTCCTTCATAAAGGAACAACAGTAAATGGAATTGTTCTTCCTTCAGAAAGGAACAAAAAAAATGAAAGTGTTGTTCCTTCGGAAAGGAACAACAGAAAACGAAAGTGTTGTTCCTTCAGAAAGGAACAACAAAAAAAATGCAGGTGTTGTTCCTTTGGAAAGGAACAACAAAAATGAAAGTGTTGTTCCTTCGGAAAGGAACAACAAAAGTGTAGAAGTGTTGTTCCTTCGGAAAGGAACAACAAAATGTAAAAGTGTTGTTCCTTTAGAAAGGAACAACAAAACGTGAAAGTGTTGTTCCTTAGGAAAGGAACAACAAAATGTGAAAATGGTGTTCCTTCAAAAAGGAACAACAAAATGGTGGAAATGTTATTCCTTTGGAAAGGAACAGCAGAATGAAAAAGTGATGTTCCTTCGAAAAGGAAGAACAAAATGGTGAAATTGTTGTTTCTTCAGAAAGGAACAACAAAATGCGCTGAAAACGTTGTTCCTTCCAAAAGGAACAACAAAATGCAAAAGTTGCAGAAATCCAAAATTATCTACAGAAAGTAATTTACAGAAACAAAATAAAAGAATTATGTACACAATGTAAAAGTGATCAAGCCACTTAATGAACCAAAGGTGGGGAAGATTTCTCTTCCTTAACTAGAATCTGCATGTCAGAGTCTTCGCAGAGTTGTTGGTAAAAGGATTCCCGAGTGAGCGGTTTGTGGTATAATCGAACTCGATGGCCATTTGCCTTAAAGGTGTGTCTCGATCCATCAATGGTGGTTAAGGTAATGGTACCATTATCATGTACTTTTTGGATGTCGTATGATCTGAGCGAGTGAGTCTAGAGTTTCTCTGAAAAATCCTGAAACCTAGAATCGTATAGGAGCGCCCAATCTCCTTCGTGGAAGACTTTCCTTTTGATGAGGGAATCATGCCATTTGGTTCTCTGTTGTTGGATCAATGTGGTATGTTGAAGAGTAGAGAGACTGATTTCATCCAGCTCATTAATCTTCTATAGTCTGTTAATCTAGCCTCGTTCAAGTCTAGACCAACTTCTTGTACTGTTCTCAAGGTTTGTATTTCGAATTTGATTGGAAAGATGAGTTCCTTTCCAAATACTAGTTGATATGGTGAATAACTAGTAGTGCTTCTCCATGTTGTTTTATATGCCCACAAGGCTTTAGGCAACCTTGTAGCCCGATCGCGTCTGTGTGACGCAATGGTTTTTGTCAGTATTGCTTCTATTACTTTGTTCATACTCTCTACTTGGCCATTTGCTTGTGGGTGATATCGAGAGTTAATTTTGGTGCTGAATATGATAGTTTTTCAATGTTGTTCTAATTTTATTACCAACAAATTGTGGTTCTCCATCCATGATTATGTCTTTTGGGATGCCATATCACATGAATATGTGGAACATGAACTGGATGACAGAATCCTCTGTAGCTCTTGGCAATGCCTCTGCTTCAACCCATTTGGTGACATATTCTGTGGTGAACAAAATATATGTTTTCTGATTCGATGATGGATTGATTGGGCCCACAAAATCTAGCACCTGGCATTCGAATGGTTCAATAACTAGTTGTGCATTCAGAGGCATCTCGTCGAACTGTCCAGGGCATCCTGTTCTTTGACAACTATCACAGGCTTGAAAAAATATATTTGCATCTTTGAAGATTGTGGGCTAATAATATATTGTTTGTAGAACTTTGTGACCAGCTCTTTAATCTGTGAAATGTCTTCCACATGGTCTGTCATGACAGGCTTTTAGAATATCAAAAATTTCATCTTCACGAATGCACTTCTTGATGTGCATATCTACCCTTGTATGAAATAGGTAGCCCCCAATCCAAGAAAATCGGGTACAACACTAAACAATCTACTTTTGTTCATTAGGAGACATATGTTTTGGTAATTTTACTACTACTAGATAATTTGCAATCTCAGCATAATAGGATGTTTTGATAGTAACAACAAACAAATGTTCATTTGGAAACTAATCCTCAACTGTTGCTGCATCCACTGGTTTCAGCATTCGTGAGAGAAAGTCAGCTATAGGGTTTTCTTTTCCAGATTGGTACTTTATTTTGATATCGAATTCCTGCAATAAGATCATACATCTTGTTACTCTACCATTTGTGATTGGTTTATTCACTAAATATTTTATGGCAGAGTGATCTGTGTATAAAACAATAGGATATCTAGTGATGTAATGCCTAAATTTATTTACAGCATGTATTACATCTAAGAATTCTTTTTCAGTAACAGTATAGTTCAACTTAGCAGGAGACAAGTTCTTGCTAATATAATAAATCACATATGCTTTTTTGTCTTCTTCCTACCCAAGGGCTGCTCCAATAGCCGTGTCTAGGGCATATGATGAACTTTGAAATGGCATGTCCCAATTTGGACCTCTAAGTATTGGTGTTGTTGACACAAGATTTTTCAAATCCTGAAAATCATGGTCATATTTATCTGTCTAGACAAAGTCAACATTCCCTAATAGTGTGTATAGAGGTGCAAAAATGTGAGAAAAATGTTCTATAGATCTTCTATAATAACTAGAAAATCCAAGAAACTGCGTACTTCTGTCTGTGTGGTGGGAGTGGGTATTAACAAAATTATTTGAATTTTGGTTGGATCTACCTGTATCTCAGCTGCTGAAATATAGTGACCTAGAATGAGGCCTTCAGTCATTATCATATAGATTTTTTCATGGCTTAGGTAGAGTCTGGTAGCTATACATCATTGGAGCACCTTTTCAAGTGTATCTAGTGTTGGGTCGAAATCATCTCCATATGGTGTGAAATCATCCATATATACTTTGAGCCTTTCATTTATTAAATCTGAAAATATAATAAGGATAACCCTTTGAAATGTGGCAGGGGCATTGCATAGACCAAAAGGTAAAACTCTATAGGCAAATGTTCCCCAAGGATAGGTAAAAGTATTTTTGTCTTGGTATTCAAGGGAAATTTGAATTTGATTGTAACCACTGAAACCGTCCAGGAAAGAAAAGAATTTATTTCCTGCTAATGTATCTAATACCTAGTCAATAAATGGAAGGGGAAAGTGGTATTTTTGGGTTGCTTTATTTAATTCTCTGTAATCTACACAGATCCTCCACTTTCCATTCTTCTTCGGCACCACTACAAGTAGAGATACCCATTTACTATTAGAGATAGGATAAATAATGTTTGCATCTAAAAGTTTTTGCAGTTCAACATTCATAATGTCTTATAGATGAGGGTTAAGTGTTCTTTGGCGTTGGTGAATAGGTCTTGCATCTTTCTCTGTATAAATGTGGTGTGTAGATAACTAGGGATTGATTCCCTTCATATCTGGATAACCCCATGCAAATGCTTCCTTATATTTTTACAGTAGCTGGATTAGTTTCTGTTCTTGTTCAGGAGTCAGGTTACTATTAATGTTTAAATTTTTTCCTGTCTCAATCTCTACAGTTTTGCTATTTGAAATAGAGGTAGTAGGTAATGTCTGGTCATGTGTTTCATTGAGAGGATCCTCTTCGAATTAATTATCAAATGTTGCCTCTATCATGTGACATTGTATATGAGATCTAGATTCAGGTTGGTTAATAAAGTTGTTAATAATATCATCTTCTTTTTGGTCTTTGAAATCAGGGGCTCTTCTATAGTTAATAGGGATCTAATATTTTCGATAAGGTATGATAGAAGATGTTTGTTAGTTTTTATTATCGTGACACTTCGCTGGGCTAGAGGATATAAGGCTAGATTTTTTATATTATGTCCTCTAGTTATGGTCATACTGCCTTATCGGCAGCCAATGTAAGCATCAGCGGTTGCAAGCCAAGGTCTGCCTAAAATTAATGGGTGTCCATCAAGTCGGTTTTTAGGGTTTATTATCAGAAAGTAGGCAGGATATTCCCAGGAATCAACAGATATCATGACATCATGTAGTGTGCCTTCTGGCCTAACCACAGATCAATCAACCAGTTCTAATAAAGTGGAAGTTGGTTCTACTGATGTAATGCCCAGTTTTCGACAAGTGGTAGTTGTTAATATATTAATTGCAGACCCTAAATCAACTAAGGCATTTGAAAAGGTTTGTCCATTGATTTGTACTGTTACTATTGGATTTTTTGGGTCTTCATGTTTGACGGGTGTTTCTTTTCCTGATAATAGGTCAGATAAGGTGCCAACTACATAGACTTTTGGGTTATTTGTTATTCTCCTCCTTGGTTTTTTATACATATCTCTTTGATGGTCTTTGCATATATTGGGATGTCTTGGATGGCTTGGAGGAGTGGGATTTTTATGTATAGGTTTTAAGTTCTCCCAGAATGTTAAAATCAGGATGTTCTATAGGTTGTGGTATAATTAATCATCCTAGGAATGGAAAAGAAGATGTGGTTGTTTGATCATGAGTTTGTTTTGTAGCCACATGTTTTTCTTGTAACGATTGTTCTACAGGTAACTGATTTTCAATCTTAACCTTTTTATCTCCCTCGGTTTCTATAATGTGCCCAGATCTTAATGTAAGGTCATTACATTCCCTTAGATCGGTTTCTATCTCTAGTGTTTCGATTATTTGAATAGATTGAACCGGTCTATTATTTGGATTAGGGTTGGGTTGGGTTGGGCTGGGAGTTGCAGCCTTACATTAGACTGGGGGTTTTGTTGCAATGCTAGCAGTGTAGGTTGAGGGAGCGGAATGGTTCCTACAGGCTGATTCATTGATCTTTTCCAGTTTGTCTACTAGGTTTGACTCTATGAAGTAGGAGGGGACCACCGTGTTGGATATGCATTGTTTTGCCAATATAGTGGGGCATAGGGAAAATTTGGCCAATTAGTTTGACTTGTTTGATTCAGCCATGGTGATGATGAAGGAAATGGTTGTTGTGGCCAGTTTGAGAAAGGAGGTTGATTTTTCCACATTGTATTATATTGTTGAGCATGATATTGTGGAGGCTGAAAAGAAGAAGCTGGATTGGGGAACGTACCTAACTGTTGCAGCTGCCATTGACGACATTGATTAAGTAGGTACACCAGTTCTAGTTCTTCTTCCACTTCTTTGTACACCGCTTTCAAGCTAGGAAGTGAGGGACACCTTTCTATAGAGTGGTCTTTTGTACAAATGGCGCAAAATTGAACCACATCTAATGGGCACTATTTGTGGTTGTGTTTCTTTCTGCATCTAGGATAGAAGATTGCTAGATTTTTCTCTGCCTCTACTTGTTTCTGCTTGGCTTGCATACTATCAAGCTACGTTGTCAGAGTCCCCAATATGTCAGTTTTGAAATTTTATTATAAATTTCCAATTTTGTGCGAGTTACTCCTCGAGAGATCTTGTTGTCCCTTGTAAAATTGTCATGTTCTGCTGGTTTTAGCCTTGTGCTTCCTCGTGAGCTCCTGATACATAAATCAAAGATGTTAGGAAACCTTTCTTGATAAATGTCTCCTTTTCCCATAATATTCAATGTTTCAATCCATTGTTCCTTCATACCTTTAATTAATGTTGTTTTTAATAGATTATTAGGTAAGGGTAATGATGCATAAGGAGACATTTGAAGACTATACTGAAAAAATTCAACATATTTGTATAGTGTTTCATTAGGTCTAGCTACCATCTAAAATATTTCATCTTTTAACTCTCTATATCTACAATACTCTTGATATTACTTCAGTAAAGAATCTTTCATCTGGTCCCAGTTATTTATAACACCTACACCCAATCCCATAAACCATCGTAAAGTAGCTCATTTTAATGTAGAAGGAAATAGTTTCAGCTGCTGGTGATCGGTGGTATAGTCATATCCTCTACATAGCACATCAAATTCAAACAAAAATGCTTTTAGATCTTCCGATGTTAGGCCATGAAATGTAGGGATATGCTGGAGAGGAATTTCCTTCATTGGTGCATTGGCTGCAGTATCTACAATGGGATATTAGAGTGTGGAAGTTTGGGTGTTTGGCTAGTTCTGGGCCATTTTGTCAAATATGTGCCAATAACTTTCCGGGATTTCTAGGAAGGTATTCCTAGGTTTACTAAACTGAGGGGGGATGGCTTTAACAGGAATGGCCTTAACAACACTTCCTTTGTCTGGGATGATGATAGCTCCTAATGTCTGGGGGAATTTTGATTCTTGAGGTTCTTCAACTTCATTATGAATGATTTTTGCAGCACTCCCCTTATCTGGGCTACTTAATGGCTGAATTATTCCAAGAGGAGATCTTGGTTCTTCAGTTTCCCCTGTTTCTCCTCTTCCTTCATAGAGGTTTCTAAGGTTCCCTTCTTGCAATGATTTTGGGCTAGAATTCTCAATTTCTTGAAAATATTGCTCCTCAGTTTGACTATGCACCTCAGCAAAGCCTATAGATAGTGATCCTGTGACCTGAAGGGAACTAGTAGGTTGTCTAGGAGCACCTTTTCTAGGTCCTATTGAAGGCTGAGATTCTGCTTTCTTCAGGATTTCTTCTATAAAGGTTGATTCGCCAAGGGTCACCAGCCCCTTAGCTTTATCAGGCATGGGTATTGGTTTGGGGTTCTTTTTAGGCTTTTTCTACTTAGTCATGGACACGAATCAAATGTTGATCTCTACCCAAAAACAACAACAAATTTGTAGGATAGCAGGAAGGGGAGCAGGGTTGTTACATGCTCCGTACGGAAGTTCTTACCTTCCGTTTTTAAAACCCAATTCTCTCCTAGTAGGTACTTACACTACTCTGAAAAAGAAACAAATGGCTACACTCTTCCCTGGCAATGACACCAAAATGTTGAGCAGTAAAAATGGTCATTTTCACCTCTATTTACCCTACTAATTATGAATCCAGTAATGATTTGTTATTTCAAAGAGTGTACATAGTTTGAGGCGGTCATTTGTCAGAGTAATGCTAGTAGTATAGTGCTTTAAATACACGAGTAAATCGATGCTTGGAATAAAATCTACTTTTAGAAAGGACATAAAACTCAAATCATGCACTCAAAAAGCTAGAACACTTATCAGTCAAGGGTACAGTAGTGGTAACTCTTCCCTTCGTAAACTGATGCAATTAAAAAGAAATCAAAGAAAAGATCATCAATCTAGGAACTTAACAACATATGTCAATGTTCACTACAGTTTCAGATTGTCTTGCACACTGAAGCAATGATAATTCAAATGACAAGAAATGGAGCAACAACTAATCTATTTAATAGGATTTGAACAACAAAACCTTAATCCTACAGAAATGAATGAAGAAATAACTATATCCTATAGGAATTCAGTAACAATCTTTACTTAATTCAGTAACAATCTTTACTTTAAAAATGATTTGAACAACAAATGGAAATATAACAACAAACTGATGGAAATGAAATATGGAAAAAAAAACTTAAATTAAATGTAAATGTACATCAAACCAGATCAAATATTACACATGACACTCCTATATTAAAAGGAACAGCAATCTGAGCTCTAATATAACAAGTATGAATCACGGTTGTAAAAGAACAATAATTGTGATCACGATGGAACAACAACATTATATGATAATATCAATTATTAAAGGAACAATGATGCGATATAAAGTTAGAATGAATAGTTAGATTTTAGGCTTCTGTGGAAGTTTTTTGAAGTTGTATGATCCGGATTGTCCACAGTCTCTTGTTCATTGAGTCGACGTTTCAAACCCCAAAGGGGGTCCATCATCAGGACAAATTTGAAAGATGGAAATGAATGAGCGATTGTTGAGAGAAGAAGACAAGAACCTGGATATAAATAAACCAAGAACCCTAATTTTTATAAAAGGCCGACACTTGATTTTAAGAAATTTAATTAATTAATTATTTAATTATTTCGATATTCCCCCCCCTTTATTAATTTTTTATTTTAGTTTAATCAATATTAGTTAGATAAAAAAAAAAAAAAAAATCATTAATTATTTCTTGATTATTAGGAAATAAATTGTTAATTATTCTTAATTAATTTGATTTTAATCTAATTAATTAAATTAAATTAAATTAATCTAATATCTTTATGATTCAACTTAATTGATTTAATTAAATTAAATTACTACAATATATTTATATCTTTATATTTACTTAATTTCAACTTAATTAATAAAGTTAATAAATTAATTTTGAATTAAATTAATAAAATAATTAATAAAATTAATTAAT
>APFE030921303.1:79274-110089 GCA_000404065.3 Pinus taeda
TAATTAATATATTAATTAATTAATTTGTTATTAATTATCATTTAATTATATTATATTTTTATTTTTATTTTTATTTGGTTAATTAATTAATCGCAGCTTCGAAAAGAAGGACCAATTCTCATGCTTCCGATCCACTTGGGGGGTTTATTTGTCTGATGAGGGTAACCCAATTTTCACTGATTTCGCTCCCATTGTCCCTGTTGAGGTTTTGCGGAAACTTTCTAATTTCAATGGCCTCTCTGATTTTCCTCTTGTGATAGTTGTCCTCTTTTGCAATTACTTTGGCGTCTTCTAAACACATATGATGCTTGGTCTTGGACGAGTGCTCAGCAAGGGCAGATGTACGCGATCTCTCATTTCTTATGTCGGTTGCGTGCTCTTTTAGTCTTGTTTTTAGAGATCTCCCTGTTTCCCCGATATAACTTCTGCCACATGTGCAATCAATTTTGTACACTCCTTTGAGTTGTTGATGATCAATTTTATCCTTAACTGACCTCATCATCTGTCTTATTGTCCCACATGTTGTAAATTGGGTGTCTATGTTTTTCTTCTTTAGGATTTTTGCAATCTTACCGGTAGTCCCCTGGATGAATGGAAGGTAAACTTTCCCTTGGTTCTCTTTCGTGTCTTCAGGGGGACGCTTAGAGAGGGCCCTGTCCTGAGCCCTTCTTATAGCCCTCTTGATATCCCACTCCTTGTATCCAATGTTTTTGAAGACAGAGGTTAAGTGATCGATCTCATCCTTTAGGTGATCAGGGTCAGAAATTCTGAAGGCCCTAACAGCTAGGGTGTTCAAGACGCCATACTTCTGGGAGGGATGATGGTAAGAGTCAGCATGCAGATAGCTCTCGGTATGAGTTTTCTTTCTATAGACCTGGTGACCCAACGTACCATCCTCCTTTCTACTAATCAGAACGTCTAGAAAGGGGATCCTGCCATTCTCTTCCAACTCCATAGTGAATTTGATATCAGGGGATATAGAGTTAATATGATTGAAGAACCTTTCAAGTTCTGTTTTACCATGAGTCCAATTCACGTTGGTGTCATCCACAAATCTTTTCCACCATGCCGGCTTCAAGTGGGATGAGTCAAGGGCTTTCTTCTCAAAGTACTCCATGTATAGGTTGGAAACAATAGGTGAGAGCGGGGAACCCATGGCGACACCTGAAATTTGTTCATAATAGTGACCTTGGAAACTGAAAAAAGTGGACCGAAGACAGATTTCTGCTAGCTTTGCTGTTTCCGGATCGGTGTTCATCTTTATAACATGGACAGCTTCATCAAGGGGAATCTTTATATGAGAATTTAATCAAATAATAAATAAAGATTAAAATAAAATTAGGTTATTTATATTAATGACTTAGGTGTTTATAGTAATTAAATAAAAATCCATTAAAATAAGTTTTATAATTAATTTGTTTAATAAAATAAAATTATTTATTAATTTAGTAATAAAATTAACCAAATTATTTAGTTTTATGATAATAAAAATTTCTCATTTCTTAATTTGTTTAGTTTAATTAGTAAAAATTAAATCAAATTAATTAATTAATAATTATTTTATTAATTATTTAATTTTATTCAAAATTAATTTATTAACTTTATTAATTAAGTTGAAATTAACCTCATATTTTTAATCAAATAATAAATAAAGATTAAAATAAAATTAGGTTATTTATATTAATGAGTTAGGTGTTTATAGTAATTAATTTAATAATAGTCCATTTAAAATAAGTTTTATAAATTAATTTAGTTTAATAAAATTAAATTAATTTATTAGTTTAGTTTAATAAAATTAAATCAAATTAATTTAGTTTTAGGTCAATAAAAATTTCTCAATTCTTAGTTTGTTTGGTTTAATTAGTAAAAATTAAATCAAATTAATTAATTAATTATATTAATTATTAATTAATTAATCAAATTAATTAATTTTATTAATTATTTTATTAATTTAATTCAAAATTAATTTATTAACTTTATTAATTAAGTTGAAATTAAGTAAATATAAAGATATAAATATATTGTAGTAATTTAATTTAATTAAATCAATTAAGTTGAATCATAAAGATATTAGATTAATTTAATTTAATTTAATTAATTAGATTAAAATCAAATTAATTAAGAATAATTAACAATTTATTTCCTAATAATCAAGAAATAATTAATGAATAAATTTTTTATCTAACTAATATGAATTAAACTAAAATAATTAATAGATAAATCGAAATAATTAAATAATTAATTAATTAAATTTCTTAAAATCAAGTGTCGGCCTTTTATAAAAATTAGGGTTCTTGGTTTATTTATATACAGGTTCTTGTCTTCTTCTCTCAACAATCGCTCATTCATTTCCATCTTTCAAATTTGTCCTGATGATGGACCCCCTTTGGGGTTTGAAACGTCGACTCAATGAACAAGAGACTGTGGACAATCCGGATCATACAACTTTAGAATGAATAGCATAACATTCCTGTTGCAGAGAATAACATTACTTATTCAAATAGAAACCAAATATAATACAATTGATATGTAAAATAGTATGGAACATCAGATTACTGAACAGAGCGAATAAAAGAAATCAAACCACACACGAATTGGAAATAATGGTATAGGAGCAAGTTCCACCAGAGCCTGGCCCTTAGCCTCCAGGGACACACTGCTTAAGATTACTCTAGAATCAAAGATGGAACCGCAACCACAATTATATATTACACATCAAAACAGAGTTACAGTATCGCTCTTAGAGAGAGTCGATGGTCAAAGTTCCAATTACAATAGTAAGTTTCATAAAACAACAATAGTTACCCCTTGGGCTAGCAATGATTCCTCTTCTTATACCAGTCGAGCAAAGATATCAATGATACAGAGAATCGTTATAGTAGCGATCCCTCGGGATAAAAGGATCCTAAGGGATCCACCAAATTGTTAGCTCTCAGTTATCCTCTTGTCCTCTTGCACTGATTTGGTATCTCATTTTCCTTTTCCTGGCTAATACGCTCCAATCCAGATTGTATTGTTTGAATGCGGTTCCCTGTCAAAGGGAAAAAAGTTAATGTTGTCTTTTCTTTTCCTCTAGAACTGTGATCTTCTGTTTTCTCCTTTTTCTGCATAGGAAAAGGGTAATTATTAGTCATTTTATGTTTTCTATTATAATCTTTTGTCATATACTTATTTCATAATGTAAAGAAGTGATGAATTCAAGGAAAAGATGAAAAAGTGAGTGGTAATTACATACCTTCTCTAGGGCTCAACAACATGGATAATGGGAAAAATCTGCGTATGGTTGTTGGGGTGGTTTTGAAAATGAATATGCCTAGTTTTATAATCATCAGCGGGCTTGGCTTCCACCTCCTCGCTAATTGTATGGCTCGCGCTCTGCCGATATGCGATGAGCAATTGGGAGCTAGACCCGATACCGCATATCCTCTAGTTAATAACTCTGTCGGGTCTGGAAGACAACAGAGTGCTTTATGTAGAGGCCTCATACCCAGGCCGATTGCGATATGTGAGGGGCTTTCAGACCCGATGTTGTATAAAATGCGGTTAAAAATGTTGTGAGGTCCGGTAGCCATGAATGCATTATGTTAGATTTGATAGGCCCCAAAAAGGGATTTATGCATGCTTTCCGAAGGATTTTCGTTATAAATGGTTATAATGAAAATAAAGGTGCAATAGAAGGTTTTGTGTATTAAGTGCACAAACGACTATAGTGAGGGTGGGGTGATTATGCGTGAGGGCATAAAAATACCACGAATGCATATGAAGATTGAAAATTATGATGAAGTGAATGAATGAAGGGCTTAGCTGGGTCAAGAATTCAAACTATGCAGCAGAGATTTATCAAAGGGGGCCTTGACCATTTAGAAATTAAAGGTTTGGCTTGGAAAAGAGATAAAATCCCTGGGATATGATAAATCATTTGGAGGAGTGAAAAGATCAACTTATAGGGGGGCCCATTCAAAATTGCTATCAAGGAAAGTTTTAATAGGGTTGTGGTTGTGGCCACAGCAAATGGCGAACCAGTGGGAAAACCAGTTATCTCTGTTTCCAAGCAAACCTTGGATCAAATAGAACAACAGGGTGTTAATATAAACTTGAAATGCACACTATACAGATGGACAAGCATGGGTTCCACTTCAACATTAATTGCTTCAGGTGGGATAAAGACAAATAGCTTCTACTGACTGATAGGGTTTTGACGGGCATTCTCTAATGGTGGTGTTATGGGATTTATTAACCTCCCTCTACTTGTTTCCAACTTTCAAAAATCCTTTCAGGGTCATCACTGATCTGCCAATACCTGTTTAGGTTTTCACCTCAGCTCTTTATTGCTCATTAAGATTGATGTAGACATGTTTTTCTTGCACTTTATATGAGAATTTAAGTGCTATATTTATTGATTGAATGGGACGCAGTCATGGATCATGCCATACTTTTAAACCTCTTAAGCAAGGTTGGGCTTGTTGTGTCAACCGGTACTCTGAGCCTAGCAATAGTGCTTACTCTCACCCACTTCCCAAACAACCTGTCCTTTGAGATTGGCACAAGGAATTGACATTTCATTTCTTTTTAGATAATTCCTTCCAGTTTCAAGCACAAGGACTAGAGCACAATTAGATTTTCCACAGGGTATGAGACAATGAGCTTAGCCCATGAATGGAGGTTTACTTGTGAGTAATATGTATTGGACCATTTAATGTGGTGGATGGGACCAATGGAGAATGATTGTAAACTTTACAAGCAAGTATAGGCTAGGTCTGAGTGGGATTTATTTAAATGCAACATTCCTCCATGCTAATCCAACTCTAGTTGCACATTTTTGTTTTATAAATATGCCCGTACATGCTCCAGATGTTCAAGTTATCAACAAATCTCACACAGTTCCCAACAGATGCTAAAGAGGGGTTTCAGTTTGCATTCCACTACAGATTCTCAAGTACTCATGGGCTGATAGAAGTTTTTCTTGATTTGCGGGGAAATGATGGATTCAAGAACAACATAATCATTAGCAAGCTAATGAGGTAGGGAAAGGATGAGAGTTGTGAATGAGGGAAAATCTGAAAGGTAGAATGAGACCAGAGGACTACAATTAGCTGGTTGAAAAGGAAGGTAATTCAAAACAGCAAGAGAACAAACTTGGCAAAAAACAAAGGAAAGGATAGAAATACAATTAAACTAACAACAAAAATGAAATGAACTCTAATCTACTCAGGACGCAACCACCAATGTGATGGCTACTGGAAGTATCTCTTCAAATGTTGGCCATTAACAGGAGCTTTTCAGTCTCCCCCTGTAACGTTTTCAACCTATAAGTCCCTTGACCAATATTTTCAATGACTTGGAATGGGCCCAACCATAGGTGTTGGAATTTTGTGTGTTTACACTTTGGCTCACTCATCTTATCCCATTTCAGAACTAGTTCCCCAACTTGGAAATCTTTATCTCCCACTAGATGATGATCAAACCATCCTTTTACAATCATTTGGTGATTTCTGAATTTAATTATGGTTCTATCCCTTAATTCTTCCAACTTCATCTCCTTTCTTGAAGCGGGGTTGAAGGGGTTCCTCTTGAAGCTTGGGAGAGCTATAATGATGGAAGGGCAACATTTGGGGCCAAGATGGCTTCTTGTCCATAGACTAGGAAGTATGGAGAGTTTCCTGAGGCCACTTTAGGGGTGACCCTGTCAGCCCAAAGGGCATTTTTCAAGGTGTTGTGCCAGTTCCTCTGGTTATCAATGACTGTCTTGCGGATTATGCAGATAAGGTTCTTATTGGAAGACTTTGCAACTCCATTTCCCTGGGGATAATAGTTTGCTTCATATTTTATGTGGATTGACTTATCAGTGGCAAACTTAGTCAGTGTCAGAGATGAAAAATAAGAAGTGTTATCAAAGATGAGAGTGTCAGGGATGTCATACCTATTGATAATGAATTTCTCAATGAATGATATTACCTCATCTTCATTCACCTTCCGGAGCAGGTTGGCTTCAGTCCATCTGGTTAAGTAATTATTCACTGTCAGTAGATACTTGTGCTATTATGAGGAGTTTGGACTGATCTCGCCTATGACGTCGATGCCCCATTGCTGGAATGGTCGATAAATCATGACAAGCTTGAGGGGAACATCCAGCTTTCTTTCTCATCCTGCGGTGATTTGGCATGCCTTCCATTTGCGAGCATAGGCATGTGAGTCTCTGAACACTGTGGGCCAATAAAATCTAGCTCTGAATATGTTTTTGGCAGTGGTCTCTCTTCCATAATGACCACCTGCTAGGCTATCGTGAATTTATTTCAATACATGGTTGGCATCATCTTTCTCTAAACACCTCATCCAGATTCCATCATGATTTTTTCTGTACAGGATGTTGTCGCCCAAATAATATAGATTGGATTTTAATATGAGAGCTCTCCTCTGTGATGCATTGATGTGTTCAAGACATGAACCCTGCACTACATAGAAGTGCATGTCGTGGTACCACGACTAGGGGTTCAAAATTTTTTTCGATGCTTCTCACTCATACATCAGTGCTTTGTTACTCCATAAGAGCTCCTCCGTGAGTTACCTTTGTGTGTATTTCATGCTAAGCATTCCTGATTCTTCAGGTGTCTCCTTTTGGTCCGCTAAGGCTTCCGCCGCCAGCCTACAAATTCCCTGCCCTCAAACGATCTATGTTAGCTTTATCTCCAGGTTGAACTCTTGTAGGGAAGTTATCAAGTTCCCTCTTCGTTCAACCATTTCTTTCTGCATGAAGAGGACTCTTACAGCAGGATGGGGCATGATGAATTTGGTCTTGGCCTTTAGTAAGTAAAGGTGGAAATGTTTAATGGCCTTGAAAATTGTGTAGCCCTGTTTCTCCACATCTAGGTAATTCAGCTCTGCTCCTTAGAGATTTGAACTCATGTAGGAAATGGGGAGTTCATTGTTGTCATCATTTTTTTTAGTGATAATTGCGGCATATGAAAGGTCAGAAGCAAAGGCGTATAAGAAGAATCCTTTACCGAAATCACTGCTGACCAGTGCAAGAACTTTAAAAATGGCTTCTTTGATTTGCCGGAATGCTTCCTTGGCTTAATCACTTCATTTGTACACAACGTCTTTCTTCATAATCAACTACAAGGGGTGTATTATTTCGGCGAAGCCTGAGACAAACTTTATAACGAAATTAATCCTCTCGAAGAAAGATTGCATGGCTTTTTTATTGGCAGGGGGTTGTATTCTCATGATGCTTTGTATTCTTTCAGGATCAATCACAATCACATCTTTATAAAGGAGATGACCCAGTAGTTTCCCCTCTGTGGTTGCAAAGATGCTCTTCTTAGGATTCAAAGAAATTCCATACCTAAAACATCTTTTGAAAATCGACCTTAGGTGATAAATGTAATCCCTCCTACAATATGAATACATAGTGATGTCATCCATGTACACCACTACCGATATGTTCATCAACCCTCGGAAGGATATTTCCATAGCTCTCTGGAATGTGGCACCCACATTAATGAGCCCAAAAGGCATTTTTTCAGTATGCGTAGGTGCCCAATTTGGTGTTGAAGGTCGTCTTCAGTTGATCCCCATGCGCTACCAGTACCTGATTATATCCTGAAAACCCATCTAATAGGGACAACATTTCAGGCCTAGAAACGCATTGAAGGATGTGTTCCATATAAGGGACAGGATAGTTGTCCTTTTGATACACTCTATTCAGGTTTCTGTAATCAATACACAGCCTGATGTCTCCATTTTTCTTTCTCACTGGCATGAAATTAGCTACCCAGTGGGTGTGTCTGACTGGGAATATGATTTTAGCATCTTGCATCTTGTTCAGTTCTTTCTTCACTAATGGTTCTAGGCTTGGATGCATCTTACACATCTTTTGTTGGTAGGGCATGGCCTCCTTTTCCAAAGGGATCACATGCTGCATAATACTGGTATCAAAAATCTTTAGGTCTTCATATGTCCATGCAAATACATCCTTGTATTCTTTAAATAGTTTGAGAAATGCAGCCTTTTCTTGCGGAGAGCACCCCAAGCCTAGATTAACATTTTTTTGGTCCTTTTCGGTCCCAAGGTGAACCATTTCATACTTCATGGACGAGTTGTGTGTTTTGCAGTTAGTAGGTTTCTTGAATTTATCATTCAAGTCATAAAAGTGCTCCATCCTAACCATTGATTTTGGAATCACATTTGGATGATCCTTTTCCTCATCTTCCCTTTCATTCATAAGCTTGTCATGTTCCTTTTCCTTAATGACTACACTCTTGAATGTCTTCTTGCAGTGTAGGAACTCAAGGATTTTCTCATCATCTTTGAAAACCTGCCAATTTGAGATGTTATCACGCATGGATAGTTTGAAAATCAATTTTATAGAACATTTATTTTTCTTCAATCTAAAATTAGGCAAAAGTTTAGCAGCCATATTAGCCATCAGATCAACATCTTGGTTTTGGCCTCGAGGTATGTATGTAATATTAAAGGAATCAAAAATGTCAATTAAATCCCATACCTCATGCTAATACCTCACCAGTTGTGGAGAATTGCAATGTATCCTTTTCCTTACCTGATCTACAATTATCTATGAGTCACCAAAAACCTAAGATTTTTCACATTCATACTAATGGCTTTCATGAAGCCTTGCAGTAGGCCCTCATATTCTGCTGTGTTTTTGGTGCATGTGAACTCTAACCGGATGGCCATTAGATGTTGGCTCCCTTGCGGGTGAATGAGAATAATTCCAGCACCTGCACCTTCAAGGCAGTTAGAGCCATCAAAATAGAGTGTCCATAATATTGCATCTAATGTTAAATCAATTGAACTACTATCTAAGAAATTGGTCCTATCATCTACTATAATACAGGATAGCTCATCAGTTGGATTATAGGAGGGAATTTCCAACTCTGTGTGTGTCAAAGTTCCTTCAACAGTTTCTGCATGAAACTCTCCAAAACAGGTTTTTGTATTATAAACACAAAAACTATAGTTCCCAAGGATGGAGTTGGTAAACATTACAGGTTCATTGGGACACTTAGTTTCGTTACCACATACTTCATGTATCTCTCCCTATCGACTCTCAACATATCACCCTTTCCCTTCAGAGGCAACAAGAGATGAGTTCAATTAGTCAAGAAGTTTTCGTTCAATTTTCCTGACCAGTCCCTGCTAAGAAACATCCCATAAGCCTTAGGTATATTGACTACCACTATATCAATGACCTGTGCCTACTGTGGTTTAGAAGCCATCCAAATCAACACATCCTTCAATTCTCCAATTACTATCACATTTGTCTTATCTAATTACATGATTTGAGTTCCATATTTTTCAGGTATGCCCTAAAGTCTTTTAGCAAGACTGTAAGTCATAATAGTGGATGATGCGCCAGAGTCTATCAAGTAGTTATGGACGTTCATGTTTAAAATTTCAAACATAATGAGGAATGGTGGGGTCATAGATTTTGATTTCCTCCCTATCATGGCTACACTGACATCTTGGGGTTTTTGATTCATATTAGATAACATGGCCTCCATAGCTGATGGTATTTGGGCTTCACTAGTGGTACTAATAGGTTTGGACATTGGCTTCTCGGTTTGGGTGCTTGAGGTGGTGGGCGCTTTGCAACTCCGCTCATTCATAGCTTTTAGCAGCAAATCTCTTCGTTATGTTAGTTTGAACAAGTCAAAATATGTGATATTGGCCCTAGACTTCTTGACATCATCCACAATATTATAACCAATGTTATAAATAGGATAAGACAGAGTATATATACATGTTTTGCCATTTTTAAGTGGAAGTGTACCATGTTGACTAGTCTTCGTTGCAGTGGGAGATTCATTTTCATTCTCTGGGTGACTTGCAACATGGGTATTCTTGGATTGACCACCTGACCCATTTTTCTTGACAGGAACTATGGGGGTGGATGATTTCATAGGGTGAACATATTGCTTTGTTTGGTCTAAGGGCTTTGTCACACCTAGAAGCAACCCTTTATTGCACATGTGGATTTCATGAGCATTAATTTCTATAGTTTGATCTCCCTCATCTTCATTCTCATCATTATGGAAATCCCACAACACATTGATTTGGGTTTCCTCATCCAAGGGTTCCTCTACTTGGTACTCCTCTTCGTCTCCTTGTTCTAGTTCGAGCTCCAGTATAGGTTCTTCTTTGTCGAGGAGTGATCCAAACAGAGCCAATTCTTCTGTGTTTAAGGCCCCTTCATTAGGTGTAGCAAGCAACGAGAGCTAACCATGACCACCCTCTATTTTCTTCCAGTAGAAAGTTTTGAAGGGTTTTCTATTATTATAATCTCCTCTCTTACCACTAGCACTCTCTCCGTGATTCCTTCTCATATTAATGACTCTGCTCATATGTTTCTTAATGATCCGATGCAACCCTTTCACATCTGTGGTGCCCTTGTCTTTAGTTTCAGCCCCTTTGTTATCATTTCCATTATTCTTCTTGGATGTCTGAGGGGCTTTCTTTTCTCCAGTTGTGGGGTGGCATGCCGTGAGCCTGATCATTTCATTTTCAACTTTCACCGCTTCATCGATAGCACCTTGTAAGGTTTTCACAATACTCCTTTTAACCCACATCATTGTAGGGACAAGGAGAGTAGAGATATAGAATTCCATTATCACCTCTTCAGTGGGTCTAGCAATGACTAGGATTCTGTTGAATCAACCATTGAACCAGATGTTAAAATCCTTAACCTTCTCCTTGGTTTCCATTTTCAGAAGGGATAATTCTAAAACTAAGGTTGTAGGTGTTTTGTCATCACCAAACTTGTACAAAAAGGCCTATTGAAAATCATCCCAAGAGGCAATCGACCCTATTCTCAGATTGAAATACCATGTGGAGGTTGCACCAGTCAAAGTAAAAGAGAATAGGTGGCACACCACATCTTCACCAGCAACCCCCAACCTGCGCAAGGCTAGGAAGAAAGAGCGAATATGGTTATCAATAGTATCTCCCAGCGTAGGGTGGAAATTGGGTAACACTCTTTTTGTATTTTTGGCTAAGGGATGTTGTTGCCAAGGTATCGCTACAACATCCTGTCCAAGCTAGGGAGGGAGTGCTCCAGGAGGTGGTGGAGGTTGGTTGCCCCCTAGGGAAGGAGGTGGAGGCTGATTCTCACCTGGAGGAGGAACGTTGGCCATACTTTGGACAAGGAAGTATTGGTTGGAGGCTTCTTTGTTAGGATTCTCAAAATCAAGCGAGGAGTTACCTTTAGAAGGGGAATCGTCAGGAATTTCTTCCCAAGGTGTGGCGAAACTTTACAAGGATTCTAGGATAATGTCTTCGAGAGAAGTGGCTACTGATGTATCTTGCTCAAGGTAAAGATCCTTGGCTTTCTCTTAGTTATTGGAGGTAAAGAGTGAAAGATGGGAAGTTGAGAGAGGGAATGAGCATAATCCCGAGTAAGTGCTCTGACTGGTTGTTCTTGAGTGACAGGATACTCCCATAGTCTGTCTTCCTTGAGTGACCTAGAAATTGGACTTAGAGAGGTATTTGTTTCTTCAAAATGAGGCTCTTTCAAATGTGTGGTAGGATCTCTCTGACCTTTATGATCGATACATCAATCCTTTTGAATCCATGCATGGAACTTATAAATGAAATCTTGAAAAGCTGGAGAGGGTGGTTTAGGCCCTCCTTCTACCACCAATTTGTTGACATGGCTAATGTGCACTATGCCAGAAAGGGGAACTATCCCGATCTCAAGCCCCTATTATACCTGCTTTCGTTTGGGTTGACTAGCTTTGACAGGTTTTAAGGGACCCTGTAAACCACTTGAACATGTTGAAATATTGCTTCTGGGAGGAAGACTTCAATTAAATCAAAAAAATGAAACAACTAACCTCTATGTATTAAATCATATCGATACTACTTCTAACTACTCTAATCTATCCTACAAGGGCATGATACAGAGGTTTAAACATCATATATATGTTCAGCAGGAGCATGATAAAGAAGGTTAAACATCATGCATAGATTCATGTCCAAATGAATCAATAAGTGAATTTACAGCTAGACAAGACTATATTAAAGCTAAATTTCATCCCAATCACTCATATAGGAATCCACATTCTCCTATGGAATTAAAACTACAGCGAATGTTTAATTTAGTTTCAAGTCAGAGACCATTCACAAGTTAACCATTAATCTGAATCACATTCAATTTAACAAGACTAATAGTGAATTTTAAGTCATTAATATGCATAAATATAAATCATATTTACAGTCATGCTAGTAACAACACTCTGATCCAAAACAATACAATGAGTTTGAAACTTAATGCTCCTTCTTCCCTAAAAAATAGTCCTCCTCATTCACAATAAATCAACACTGTTCTTCTTGAAAATCCAAATCCCCTCCTCCTCTTCGGAGGTAATATTTATGCTAAACCCCTCTCACTTTCGGTCTTCCCTACTTCTTCACCTTCCCTCTCCTTCCTTCATTATGTCGATCAAAAGAAACAAGTCAAAACAGTCAGTGTCATTGCTTACACGTAAAGGGTGTTTCTTGTCATTAGGGCACTTCATTTCTTGGGCATTGAATGGTTACTGATTAGAGCAGATGGTTGTTTTTCATCTCTTCATGATGTAATCTGGAGCAGTTTTGTCTTTTGGGAATACATGGGCAACACCTAGACATATGACCGCAATGCCATAGAACCCGATCTTCAAATACACATATCGGTGGGGGCAAGCTCTTCGGATTAGTGCATGCATCTTTTATTTGGAGTCAAACTTGAAGCTTATGCATCCATCCTAAGGTTTTTCTTTCCTTCTCTCGATCCTCACCTATAGAGACGGCCAACATCAGTTACACATATATAGATATCCTGCAAAATGCTTAAAAAACAAAAATGTCGCATCCATGAAACATTTATAACATAAAGAATGAAAATCACGAGAGAATCGGCCCCTGGTTTTTAGCTTTATGCATAAATTAAGCCTCGCAATCCAAACCTAGTTTACACTGAAAACTATTGCAAAACATAGCAGAAATCAAATTAAGGACTTGAAAAATTATATGCTCGGCTTTGTAATCATCGACAAGGTTCGGAGGTTATGATGCGCTATATATATTATATATATACATACATACATATATATATCTATATATATATATATATATATATATATATATATATATATATATATTATATATATATAGTATATATATTATATATATATATTATTATATATATATATATATCTATATATATATATAATATATATATATATATATATTCGGAATCCCACCGGATAGCAATAAGCAATGAATCCCGGACCCGAAACACATATGTGTTAAGGTTCATAAATCCCTTCGGATCCACAATGTTACCCTTCCCTCTAGAAAACCTCGACATTAATGCTTTATCACGCAACACATATATAATGGGAAAAATTCATGTATGGCCATTGGGGTGGGCTTGAAAATGAATATGCCTGGTTTTATAATCATCGGCACGTCCGTCTTCAACCTCCCCACTAACTATATGGCCCTGCACTCTGCCGATATGCTATGAGCGATTGGGAACTGGACCCGATAGCACATATATTCCAGTTAATAACTTCGTTGGGTCCGGAAGACAATAGAGTGCTTTATGTAAAGGCCTCATACCCAGGTCGATTGCGATATGTGACGGGCTTTCGGACCCAATGATGTATAAAATGTGGTTAGCAATGCCGTAGGGTCCGACAGCCATGAATGCATTATGTTAGTTGCGATAGGCCACCAAAATGGATTTATGCATGCTTTGCGAAGGATTTTCGTTATAAAGGGTTATAATGAAAATAAAGGGGTGATAGAAGGTTTTGTGTATTAAGTGCACAAATGACTGTAGTGAAGGTGGGGTGATTATGCGTGCGGGCATAGAAATACCATGAATTCATATGAAGATTGAAAAGTCTGATGAAGGGAATGAATGAAGGGGTAAGCTGGGTCAAGAATGAACTATGCAGCAAAGATTTATCAAAGGGGGTCTTGACCATTTAGAAATTAAATATTTGGCTTAGCAAAGAGCTAAAATCCTTGGGATAGGATAGATCATTTGGAGGAGTGCAAGATCAACGTATAGGGGGCCCCATTCAAAATTGCTATCAAGGCAAGTTTTAATAGGGCGGTGGTTGTTGCCACAACACTATGTTAAGAAATATGTTTTATTAATATATTTCTTCCTTTAATTTCTATCATTTGATCTTACTAGCTTCGTTTCGTTGGGTGTACTTCTACAGTTAACTTAGGAAAATTCCTCTTCTCTAGTGAGCATCAAAGACAAGTCTACTTTTAATGTTACCAGGGGTAACCTTCAAGTTGTAGAGAATTAAGGATTCTAAATAAAATATATATAGATTCAGATCACCCTGTAACTGAAGGTGAGAATCAAGTTAGCCACTATATATATATATATATATATATATATATTATATATATATATATATATATATATATATATATATATATATTATATATATATATATATATATATATATATATATATATATATATATATATATATATATATATTATATATATATATATTAAAGCTCTGATTTTCCTCTTGAGGTTTTATAATTTTTTAGTTTTTATTTTTTTTATAGTCTAACTATATAGTCGTGAATGAAAAAATAGCCAAAGAGAATCCTTTGGTCATCAATTCAAAATTGAGGGATTTTTTGTATAACTCCTAAGTTATTACTTCACTTATAATTATCCATTATTTGAGTAATTCCTCCATTCGTTTAGTAACTCCTACTGTTCTGAGAGAGAAAAATTAGGTGAATTGGGCTATATCTCCAATTCGATATGTGTGTACAAAGCATCCATAAATTCAATATAAATTAATGGAAATTTTTGAAACTAGTAATATCAAAATAATTTCTTTAAAATAATTATTCTTGTGTAAGCACTCCCAATCAATCAATTACTCATAAATTTTTACTAAAAATATTTATTTTCTATATACATACAATTTCCCATAATTATATAGCTACTTCCCTTTGCCCATACTCAATCATTTCACTAACCCATATGATAAATATTATCAATATTCTGAAGAAGTTACAAATAATATAATTCCTATTACATTCTTGAAAAATAAACCAAATGTTAACAATTTTCAACAAACCATCAATTACGAACTCTACAGAAATGCTAACCGATTTTTTAACCAAAACTTCTCTTGGACAAAACACATTCCTCCCAACCATGATCCAATCCTCCAGTTCCCCCATAGCAGAGATCCATTTCCAAAGGAATAAACCCCCCTTGTGATTCTAGATAAGGGATTGTATTCCTTACTTCCCTAGAAGATCTTTCCTTAGGGGTGTCCTTCTTTCTAGGGTCTGCCAAGAAAGTAGCCTAGGCTTTTCTCTTTAAAAAAAAAATGTATGTTCTCATTTTTCTTTAGTGGCCACCTTTTTCTCTAGAAGTTCTTTACTCACCATTACTCAATGTTATTCTCTACACCAAGTTATTACCTGTCAACATTGATTTCCAGATCTTGGCAATAATCTCTTTCATTCAATTGTTTCTTTCCCAAGTAATTTCCAGTTTTCCTTTTCATTAATAAAATTAATTTAGTACATCACCATACTTTATTGTTAATTTTAAGTCGATTTTACCATGACTTTCTATCCATCACAAATAAAAATAGTTGAATCATTCACATAGAAACAAAGGGGTATTACATGTCCCCCCTCTTTATAAATTAAAACTATCCTCAATGTTTATTGTTCATTTTCTTCATTCTTGAACCATGTTAGATAATCTTCCTTCATCGTATCTTCCCACTCCCATGTAGCCTCCTCAAGTTTAAAGTGACTCCACTGCACTTTAACATGAGTGATGACTCTATTCCAGAGAAATATTTCTTTCTGATCTAAGATGTAGAGTGGTTATGGCAGGAAATCTCCTTGAAGTTCCACCTCTATCATATTCCAATCAATATCATGAGAGTCATAATGAACATATTTATTTAATAAAGACACATCAAATACATTGTGAAATTTAATATGGCTATGAAAAGCTAGCTGATCTGCTACTGCACAAATTTTGTCGAACATTTCAAAAGGCCATTAGAACCATGGATCCAATTTTGCAACGATCTCGATTCTTAAGGTAATTTTTCTTGATTTTACTCTTAAGTAAACATGGTATCCATTACTAAATTCCTTATGACTTCTTTTCTTTTCTTCATACCCTTTTTTCATGTGTTTTATAGTTTTGATGTTTTGTCTAATATTTTGTACGACGTGTTCCATTTCCTGCAAAGCATACGGTCCTAATATCAATCGATCTTTCATTTTACTCGAACTATGTATGACATTTTGTGCCATATAAAGCTTCAAAATGACGCATTTTTATTGAATTTTGATAGATATTGTTATATGTAAATTCTTCTAAATGAAGAAAATCCTCCTACTTAGTAGGTCGATCCATGCCATACATTCACAACATATCTTCCAATATCTAATTAGTCCTTTTTGTCTGTCCATCCATTTGAGAATGATATGCAAAGTGAAAATTTAATTCAATTCCCATGAACCCAAACAAAGATTTCCCAAACATGGAGGTAAATTTAATATCTATATATGGCACTACCATATTCGGTAGTCCATGCAGTCAGAAAATTTCCTTCAGAATATATTAGAAATCAATGTGGTTCTAAAAGTAGACTGTACTGATATAAAATATGTTGCTTTAGTGAAAGTGTCCAGTACCACCATGATGGAGTCATGTTATCATTTTGTCCTTGGTAATCCAGTAATAAAATCTAATGAAATCACTTCCCACATCCATTTGGGAATGTGTAATGGGCTTAGTAATCTAGTAGGGTGTTGATGTTCCACGTTTACTTATTAACATTCTATACATTTTGCTAAGTATTTTTCCACCTCCTTCTTCATCCCTAACCAAAATATTTTTTGCTTAATGTTGTTAAGATATTTTGGTATCTGGGATGGATTTCATATGATTTGTTGTGATATTCATCCAATATCATTTATTTTAGCAGACTCACATTTGCAATATACAATCTATTTCAGTAGGTTAGCAATTTTTCAGAATTTTTAGCATATGCTCAGACTTCCATTTTCTATAAGTTTTCTTGAATTTCTAGATATTTATGGTATTTTTGCATTGAACTTTTAATTTTTTGCACAAAATATGTACTGATACTGCTAACCAATGTTCCCATCAAAGCATGACTGTTTCTACTTAATGCATCAACTATTTTGTTTTATTTTCGTTTTATGTGTTAATATGGAACTCAAACTCAGTCAAGAAAGATGGCCACCTTCCTTGTCTAGAATTTAGATAAGATTGGATGAAAGATATTTCATGCTTATGTGATCCATTACCAAGGTAATTTTTTCTCCTAACAAATAGCGTCTCCACAATTGTAAACCATCTATCACTACTACTAGCTTTAGATGATACACAACATAATTCTTTTCATGTGGTTTCAACTTCCTAGAGTCATAGGATACTAATGCATTTTCCTACACCAACACTCCCCCAAGGCCTTCCAAACGTGCATCAGTACAAATAATGAATTCCTTGTCTGGGTGTTCAATTTTTAGTGTAGGAGCTATTGTCATAAGTTTTGTTAACTTGTCAAAACTTTCCTAGCATTTCGTTTTTCACTCAAACTATGTTCCCTTCTTTTGTACTAAAGTAATGGGATAAGAAAATTTTTAAAATCCCTTTATGAACATTTGAAAATATCTTTTGAACCCGAAAAATGAGCGAACTGCTGAGACATCATTAGGTATGGGCCAATTCATAATTTCCCTAACCTTTATAGGATCAAGAGGAAATGTAGTGATCTAAATGTTGTATCATGTATTTGTAAAACTCACATTTGCTAAGTTTTACATATACTTAATGTTCTCTTAAAGCTTTTAACACCAATTTCCGATGTTCTTTGTGTTCTTCATTTTTACAATGCAGTAAAATGTCATCTATGAATACTAGCACAAGCCTATCAAGATATTTTTGGAGTATATTGCTCATTAAAAACATGAAGGTTGTTGGTGTATTAGTGATACCAAATGGTAACACTACGAACTCATAGTCACCATATACATTTCTAAAAGTTGTCTCATGGATACCTTTATCTTTTATCCGTAGTTGGTGGTAGTCATTCCTTAAATTAATATTTTAAAATCTAGTTGCTCCCATCACTTCATCAATTCAGAGTAGAGGGTATTTATTCTTGATAATTAATTTATTTAATTGACAATAATTGATGCAAATGATAAATGTGCCATCTTTTTCCTTGAAAAATAGTACAGCGTCCCCCCATGGTGAGACAGTGGGCCTGATGTAAAATTTGTCTAGTAGTTCATGTAACTAAATTTTGAGTTCTAGTAGCTTTGGTATGCTCATTTGGTATGGAGATCTAGACAAGGGGGTGACACCTCGTACTAAATGGATGGAGAAATCTATGTCTCTATGAGGGATTAAACCTAGAATTTACTCTAAAAAAACATCATGGAATTCACTTATGACACGAAAGGTCTCTAAATTTTCCTTTTCTATTTATTGTTAATTTGTCTCCACCTACACCCTTGCAAAAAGTTCGTGGATAGCACTAGGATCACTAGAGAGTATGAACAAGTCTTTTTCTTAGACACCCACTAGTTCAGTTGTAGCATTATCAAGTGCAATGACATTTTCCACTATGCCTATGTGGTCATGCATTTCAAATTTCAGTACATACCCATAGTCACATTTCGGGAAGGCCCCACCACATTTTGTGCAGTGCCACATTCCATTGAGTGGTTGACAAATATTTTCATGGATTGCATTCCATCAGATGAGAAAGGGCATGCAAGGAAGTAGAAATATTACATGTCAACGGAGGTGATGGTTCCATGAACAAAGAACCATGTTGGTTTTCCAGTGAGATACGAGTCTATGAAACTGACAATTGCACGTTGTGGTTGGCCCGCCTTGGAAGGCCTAAAAAATTCTCTACTTAATGATGGTGAAGGGGCCACGTGGTTTCTTTGATTAAACCATGATTGGAAGCACAGTCGAAGCACCATAAGAGGAAATTTCAATGAGCTTCTTACCCAAGGTGTGGCAATGCTCCCCCCATAGAGTGATTTTGATACTATAGACATAAATGCCTTGTAAGATGAGAGGTTTCCTAAGTGTTTTAGAGCCATCTCTTCAACAAATGGTGGAAGTTGGAGAAGTGTACCTGATAATGCAAATGATATCGAAAATTGGGCCAAGGTTTACAAATCTGATTTCATCTATAGACTTCAAACATAAACGATTGAAATGAATTGTCAGAACATCATCTAAGGAAGGTTCAAAAATACAAGCTACAAAGAAGGAGACTTCCCATTTTCTATCTAGATGGTTGTAATTTGTGTTTGTTAGTTTAACATTGCCATTTGAAACCATGTAAAGGTTCCCAATTTGGACAGTGTCATGCAAGGAATCTTCCATAACACTGAAGGAAAAGAGATGGATTATATCATTGGCATAATCAAGCTGGTTAAATCCAAAGACCTTGTTGGAGTCTCGATCATCATTGTAGGAGCGAACGAATGCTTTTGTAGGCACCCCACCCAGGATCGACCATTTTTTAGGGTAGGGGCTTAGTGCCATGAATGTAATGGCAATAGGTAGAATAGAGGACAATTGAGTTGATGATGATGCTCAATCCTATGTCGAAGCAATAATAGATAGAGTGGGGGAATGTGTAGTTGAATAATTGGGTTGATATGTCGACGTTTGTACAATTTGAAGAAGGTTCAGGTCCTCAATCAAATTTCATGATGTTCGAGAACTTCCAATTCAATAATTTGTACAGTCCTGAAAAGAAGGAAAGAAAGAGAAAATAAACATTGTATTAGTTAGAGTGACAATGGCGGAGAGACGGAAGGAACAAAAAAAACATCAGGAATATGTTGAAGAGTGAATATATGCATAGTTGTGAAAAAATATTCAAGTGACTTCTTTGAGAATGATAATTAAACTCAACTAGAGGGCATTGGATAGGACATGGTTATGTAATACCATTTGAGAGGGAAATGCAGTAGCGTTGGGAGGATGTCTTTGTGGAAGTAACTAGGTCTAGTTCAATGATTTGAAGTGATGGTTGGATCGCTATAGAGCCAATGGGCAACAAATTTATGTAATTGTTTTCAAGGTAACTTCCATGATGATGAGGAAAGTAGGTTTCCTGAAAGGTCAAAGCCTGTAACATGTTGTCAACATTGGAAGAGAAGAAAAGATAAAATAGCGAGCATGACCATTCACAAGATTGGCATACTTGGAGCCAAATGAAAGAAGAAAGATTTATAATTTAGACTTTTGCCAATAGTCAAAGGTAAGGGGAAAGGAAAATTGAAATTTTTAAGCATAGAAAGTTG
This sequence comes from Pinus taeda, assembly GCA_000404065.3. NCBI lineage: Eukaryota > Viridiplantae > Streptophyta > Pinopsida > Pinales > Pinaceae > Pinus > Pinus taeda. Next base: position 99,668 of record APFE030921303.1, read on the forward strand.
GTTGTCTATATATGGCATTTCAGTAACTCTACAAGCAGGTGTGTTGTATGTCATGATAACACACATAGTATGCTAATCTATATACGCAGTATGAAAACATTAATACTTTCAATTTGGGTGCAAAAGATGATATGGTTAGGAGGTTCTCGATTCTGACTTGTTAGTTATTGGAATTTCGAGGTAGTTATCCCGTTGAAGGTAGCCACACAATGCACAGTAACAACAATAAGAGAAACAAGAAGAGACCAACAATAGGACAACAACAACAACATAAAATTAAAGTCAAAAAATTCACAGAATAGTGCGATGTTAAGAGGCTAAATAGAGAACACACCCATCTACATGTTAAGTAGAGGGAGAGATAAATTAGAGTCAGGACACATGGTAGAGGTAGTGGGGTTACCAATGACAGAGACAATGACATAGATTCTCATTCGAATGAGATTAAAGTGAGAATAAATGCATATAGGTGGGCCAATAATTAGATTATTGAATAAAATAGTCCTTGACGTTAGGATGTGTGGATAAGTTTCAAACCTTAATCAAAGGAAAATGTGACATATTGATTAAATATACATGGTAGTTTTGGGATTTTGAAACTTTGACATTAGAAGACTCATTTTCGAAATCTTGCAAGTTGAAAGTTCGATCCAGCATATCAATGTGGCTCGTTTGAATAAATGCATATAATAAAGTGTCCAGGGAAAAAATCATATCAATTTCATGTCAGCAAAAATAAAGTGAAAATAAACACACATAGTTGGTACATTAATTAGATTAATCAATAGAGTAGTCACCAAGAATAAGATGTGTGTAGAGGTTTTAAGTTGCAATCGTTAAGAAAATGTGGCATAATGATTAAATATATATTTGAGTTTTCGAGCATTGAATCCTTGACAATAGAAGCAATATTTTGGAAATCTGTAGACAAAAATGGCCAATTGAACATATTAATTTACCTCTATACAAGGGCATAAAAGATGCAATATTCATATGAGGGAGAATAAAATGACAACAAATGCACAAAGTCGGCTAACCAACAGTAATTAATGAATAAAATAGACGGTGAGACCAAGATATGTGTATGGATAGTGGATCTTATTGGAGGTTGTATTAGAAAAGCTATGATAAGGGGCGGATGCGATTTCACATTTAATTGTGGTATACAATCGAGGTTGTATGTTAGTGTTGGACGTCTATAGCACAGTTCAGAGATTTGGAATTTAGATATTTTTTTATTATTACACACGACCAATGCTACATGTATTAGAAATTTCAAAATGAATTTCCACAATGTTATTAGTATGATATAACTTTATGATAAAGAGGTTCATCCAAAAAATACACCAATACAAATGTGCATCAGGTCCAAGGTGTCACTGCCTTATCTGTTTCAGATATCTAGCAATCCTTGTCGGCCTCCAAATGCCCTATTTTTTCATGTTTCGAATTTTGACTTTGGATATTTCTATTCGTTTTGATATCTAGACCCTCCATAGGTATGAAAAATAATTCAATAGAACATCACATCTCCTCTCAAGGGGAAGTTTCTAATAATGGGCCACATCTTAAAAGTGTCGATATTGCAAATTGCGATATGTGAGTTGTGATATGGAGGAAAGGATTTATCGAAAAACAAAAGGAGCTCAAGGCTTTTCTCCCTCCTCCCAAAGGGATGCATAGCAGCAAAAAGGCTGGCTCTAATAAGAGACATGCAACAAAACAAAACTGGATGCATTGGAGCAAGCAATTGGTTACACCAAGTGACACAGGGAGGCTGACATCATCACGACGTGCTAACAAGGTTGACACGTAGTAGGCAGGTTTAGAAGTTTCAGGGCTCATAACATGCAAAAAATGGGTGGCACATGACATTATTCAAAAAGGGACATGTGGCAGATATGTGGCAGTGATGGCCTCACGTATGGGAGATCAATGATCAAAGGTTGAGTTGTATTCTTCATCGAAGTGAAACCTCTAATTGATAACCTTCGATTGAAGGGCTCAAATATGATGGCTATATTGTGGTCAAGTGAAGAGCCACAGGATGAAGGCCCAAATGCAGAAGGTGATCAACGATCGACAATTGACAAATTAAAAAATCGTGCACCAAGGTTGCACCTTCAATTGGAAATCATCGTTAAAGAGGGCTCTGATTTTGGGGCTAGCAACATAGTCACGAAGAGTTCAAAGGAATCAAGGGTGGCACGTGGCATTATTCAAAAGGTAACAGGTGGCAGATACGTGGCAGTGATGGCGTGATGTATGGGAGATCAATGATCCCAGGTTGAGTCGTATTGTGCATCAAAGTGAAACCTCGGATTGATAACCTCTGATAGAAATGCTCCAATATGAGGGTTAGATTACGGTCACGTGAAAAGCCACAAGATCGAGGCCCAAACATAGAAGGTGATCAGTGATCGGCAATTGGTGAATTGACATGTTTTGCACTAAGGTTACAACATTGCTTGTAAATAACTGATAGAGAGAGCTCTTATTTGGGGCTTCACTCCTCTCCTCGTCACATATATGAGGAAATGTCACTCATCGAAGAACACAAGTTTGTGGACTGCAACCAAATGCTACATTGTGAAATTTCCAATTGTGCTTCTGCGATATTATAAAGGCCTACGCGCGTGTGATGTGGCCCCATGCATTACACATCAGAATAATTTATAGCATACTATTCTAAAGAATTGGCCCCCTATCCCAAGATAAAGGGCTTAGCCCCACAAGGCACCGCTCATTGGCTTTATGACGTAACGTCCTTACCACAATCATGATGTCACACTCCTCTATGTGGTTGGCGCATGGTTTTTAAGATTCAAACAACCTCAGGCAGAGCAAATTGTAGATTGGAGGCCCATGGTCAATCACACCATCGAAATGGTATGTTTTTTGAAGGCCGACAAATCTTATACAGTGTCATGAGGAGGAACCTCACCATAAAAATCCTATCATCTTAAATATGCATATTAGAAAAAGTTCAGACTAACATTATAATATTTCATTCAATTATGAAAAAACATAAATCATCATCACATTTTGTTCTTCGGTCATTAACAATAATGTTTTTAACAATATATGAATTCTAATGACAATGGTACAACCAAATAACAATAAATATAATTATATGAGATATAGTTAAGTAATATGAATGGCTAAAGTGATAGGTTTCTCCATTTTCAAATAAGATTTCTAAACTATTAATTACACTCATAATTATTTGAGATTAGTGCTTAGTTTGAAATAGAGATCCTAAACTTTTCATTTAGTTTCTAATAGTTATTAGATGAATGGTAGAGAGGTAATATCAAAGGATATTATAGAATATTCATAGTAATATACACAAATTAAATTTTGAGATTTATTTCAAAAGTAGTTAGGATTTTTTCCCTTTTAATTCAATTGATTGATAAAACAAATGTCATATGCAAAAGTTTCATTTGAAGTGGCTTATAATTTTTTGGGCATGATGTGTTAATAAGCCATGGTATTGGTTAGTGGTAGTCTAAGAAATTCTATTTACAAATTAAGAATGTCAATGCTAAAGTGGGGTCAAATCTTGATGTTTAAAAATATTTTTCCATGTTTCTTAAATGTACTTATATTTTAATTTTTTTAATTAATTAATAATAATAATAATATAGTTAGTTTTAATGAATTTTTAGTATTGGAAATGTGAGATGTATCATGTAGTTAGTATTTTCTTGGTTATAGTGGATTATGCCTATCAATCTCGACCAACCATTTAATATATATGAATTTGATACTTTAATTATCAATAAGTATTTGAATGATGACAAGGATTTAACCTCCATAGAATATTTCTATAATTTCCTTAGTACTTAGCAATAATCAGAAATTGATTGAAGTCTTTGGGGGAAACTCAATGGTGATGACTATGTAAATTAAATATTATGTATGGGGAGGTGTGATGTTCTACTTACCCCATTCACTGATGCATTTGGAAAGGATATACTTACACACCTAAAGGTTATACTAGTAAATGTTTGAACCGACCCACCCATGTGGTGATGAGTGTATGAGACCGACCAACGACCCATGCATGTGGTGATGCCAGTATGAGACTAGCCCAGTTGTTGATTTCTCTAAATACAATAAATAAATAAACAAGATAAAATGTGGTTATATGGTTTTTTAAATTTTGATTAAATTTATTAATTAAAATGAAATATGTTGTTTGAACATGTGCCTAGCTGTTGACTCTTCTAGGTAAAGAAAAAAAATGAAAAGTTGTGATTTATATAAAATGTATTTATGTCTTTTCTTTCTTTTTAATTTAATTGATTAATTAGGAAAATGTCATATGAACATGTGCTCTATGAACATGAGTTATGGCATTTTGGGCATGTCGTATTAGTAAGGCATGTTATTGGTCCATGATATTCTAGCAAAGTCCATTTACAAGTTAATTCTCCATGTTAAAGTGGAAATAATCTCAATATCTAAATATCTTATTAGGTATATACATAAATTTATAAATATATATATATATAATTTTAGGATTTTTAAAATCTATATAAGATGAAATATATTATAAAATGAGTATTTTGATTTTTATTTATTTTATCAGTCATTTAATTTATATAACTATTAATTTATATAAATATTTTGTTTAAAAATAATTCATAATAAAAATAAATTTATATATATATATATATATATAATAAAAGAGTAAAATACATTAAAAATATTATTAGAGGTAAATTTATAAATAACCAAATATGGTTTCGATTTATTATTTTTTATCGGGGAAGATTACTAAATGATTAAGGGGTGATCGGTAATAGAGAATTCGCGAATAACAAAAAGTTAACACATTGACGGTCTATTATCCTTATTTGTGAGGAAATTAACAAATCTTTGAATGAAACAATTCAATTCTAATTTAATTATTTTTTATAATCCCAATATGTGGATGGATTTTGATGTTTGACTAGGGCTAAAAAACGGCCACTTAAGGATGATTTCTCATGCTTATTGATGAGGAACTCAGAAAATCATGAAATAAAAACATTTGGTTTAAATGTTAAGGATTTCGAATACTTAAAAAATTAAAAATATTATATATATATTTTAATTAGTTATAATATTTATTATATAAAAAAATTGTAAATTTATGATATTTTATAATATTTAAATTTGTATATTTCATTTTAAATTATAAATTGGTTAAATATATTTTAAAATTAAATTAAATTTATAAGTCATTACTTTATTTTAAGTAACTTAATATTATTATGGAAAAATAATGCAATAATAAAGATAACTTGTTTATTGTTTTTTAAAGAATTGTAATAGGGCCATATGGGATTTTTGTTGTCGAGTTAAAAAATAAAGAGCCGTAGTTGGAAGATATTCATTCCAATATTGGATTCAAGCAAAGTTTTTTCTCATAATTTCTTTTTAGCATATATATCTAGAAGTTAGAGGGTTGTGTAGACCATGATTTTATTTTTGCATAAATTTAACTAAATAGTCATAATTCGTCTTCTTTCTTCACATAATATATTGTTATTACGGGAAATGTGCCCATGATCATGCCAAAAAATAAAAATTCTAAATATGGCCCTTTAAAATAAGTATGATTTTGGCATTGGTAATAAATGTTAAAATTAAAAAATCCATAAAGTTAATATTCAATTTGTAAATGATAACCGGTGTAACTTAGTACAAATAACAAATATAAACTTACTTAGTACAAATATAACAAATATAAAGTTGCTTAGTACAAATATCCGAAATTTAAAACATAAGATTAATATGAACTTCAATAAAATTTCTTTCAACCTTGAAAAAAATGGAATTATATAAACTATTGAGTGTGAGATAAAAGGAATATCTTCTTTGCAACTCATCATTGTAACTATTTTATGTATTTATGAAATTTGGGGATGCAACATCTCTAAAAAAAAATTGAAAAATATCAAGCAAATTGAAAAGCTTTTCATAACTTATATAGTTTTAAAATTAAAAAAAATGCTACATTAAGAACACGACTATGACTAAGTATGTAATGTACAAAAACAACATGAAATATTGTGGTGCCTCAAACTCAAATCAAAAGCCCTTGCACCTCAAATTTATTTGCCATGATGATGGCATACCTTAACTAAACCATTGAAAAGTCAAGAAAAATCTCTCCATAAAATATTAATAATATGAAAGACATTGTTAATATAAATTTAAAAATAAAATATAGTGCTATAAGAAATTGAAAAATAATATATCACTCCCATATTACAATAAAAAAGTTAATGATAATTTAAAAAATTAAAACTCTTTTTGAATTAAATTTAATAAAGTAAAAAATTAACCTTTAACCTTAATTTGAAATTGTCTTAAAATAGTAACTTATCAATACATTATAAATTTTTAACTAACACTTCTTTTTTATGTTTTTTAAACATAATCAGAAAATTTAAAAACTAAACATTAATTTTATTTAAAATTAATAACAACTATTATATTAAGTAAAGTCTTTCACTAGAAACCACATAAGAGAAATTTTTGGCCCATCGCTTTTTAATCAACAAGTGTGGTTCTTCATCAAGACGAGATGTGATTTCTACCAAAAAGACTTTGCTTAATTCATTATGCATCACAGAAGCTTGAATACAAAAACCATTGTATTAATAATAATTTATTTTAAAATTATAACAATTTTTTTTAATAGAGGGTGGAAAAACCTATCATAACTCAAACTAGTAGTGAAGACAACCATCTCTGGTTGCCATCCACGATTGAAGGTTACTGATCACCTTATCAAGGAAAACTAGTCCACCTGAATTAATCATGTGGTGTTAGTAAGGGGACAGACTTTCACTCTGACCAGATACTCTAGATCTCTCTTTGTGATATAAATAAAAATAATTTTAAAATTATAAATTAATATATTAAATTTTATAATATTATTATATATTTTAAAACTGAAATTTATTTTATGGAATAAATTTATCCGATCTTCCTCCAGTTGGAACAAGAAATTCCTTTGTTTCAAAAATCGGATATTTAATTTAAATCTACATTATTATCCCACCCAGTGAACTTCATAAATGTTGGTGTGGGAAATTGGATAAGTTGTGAAAAATTCGAAAAATGATGTCATATAAACTTTGTTTTCGCTAGACGATTGGCCACAGCCATGGGCTTTTTTTAAATAATAATGTATACCCTCTCTTCGTTGGCCAACTAGACGGGTCAAAGAGATACGATGTTAGGCTGTCAACACCCTAAATTGTCAAGGACGAACGACATTGTGTTTGACCGTGAACCTTTTCTCGTTTAAACAGTCAATTATAATTATTATAATTATTGTTAAAGATTGAGCGGTCAGGCCGGACTCTGGATCTATCGCCATTCTTTCCTCCTATATATTCCCTTTCTATTTTACACCTTCAATCATTACCACTGTATCTAAACCTTAGCTGAAAGAAAGGGGTATGGATCAGGATTGCAGTGCAGGCCTTTCTTTAGGTTTGGGTATAGGTGATGCGACAATCACTGATGAGATGTACGTATCGCAAAGAAATGTGAGCGGGCCTCCTCCGCAGTTACATCTGTTTCCGTTAGCTCCAGAGTCGGACCGCGGCACTTTGCCCTGGGAGAAGACCTCACCATCGATTGGTATGTTCTTGCCCTCTTTAACACATGTTAAAACTAATCTTTAAGAACAGATCGAATTTTATTTTAATGGTGGTTTGATTGATATGCCTGTTGTTTTAATGGTGTTTTTGAATAATAACAAGGATAATCGTAATGTGCAGAAACCATTGGTGTTGGTGGCGACGGATCAGCGGGAGAAGCGAAGGTTCTGATCCATCCGGTAGCGGTGCCGTGGCGATCTGATGGCAACAAGTTCCCAGCGTCCTATGTTTACAACGAAGATGCAGGGGCCATCAATGTATCGTCGTCCAACAGCAGCACCGTGGATTCCAACGCCACCAACACCGTGAATGGGTATACCGAGATCAAGCGGAAACGGGGCTATGGCGAGGAGTTGGAGAATGACCGAGTTTGGTCGAGCGTACTCAACGATGTGGAAGAGGAAGAGGGCTGTTCCAGGAAGAAGCTTAGACTGTCCAGAGAGCAGTGTGCTCTTCTGGAAGAAGCCTTCAAAAAGAACAGGACACCTGAACCTGTAAGTCTCTATTCACTATTTATTTATGATTTGTGTTTCGTCATCATTTCCGCTGTTGTAACTTTTCTTCTTCCGCAGAAGCAAAAGCAAGGGTTGGCGTTACAGTTGAATCTCCGTCCTCGACAAGTTGAAGTGTGGTTCCAGAATAGACGAGCAAGGTCAGCTCTCGCCCTTTATTCATTCATTGTATTTCGCATGTAGACGTTATAATATTGGAAATTATCGCTTTGGAATCCACAGGTACATAATATGTCCTGTAAGTTTGAAGAGTGAATTGGAACTTAAAATTCCAGCAAATTTATTATTGGGAAAAGTTTTGATCCGATGGATCCTATTGTGTTGACAGTTTTATTGATCGATTTCTGTATAGGTTAATTAAATGTTATGAATTTGTTTCTAGGACGAAGCTGAAGCAAACCGAAGTAGACTGTGAGGTTATGAAGAGATATAATGAGGCACTTGCAGACGAGAACAGAAAACTTCACATGGAGCTGGAAAAACTGAAAGCTCTCAAAATGTCATCGCCACCTCTGAGGCCCGCGTCAACCCTAATCAGGATGTGCTCCTCATGTGAAAGAGTTTCAGCAGCTAGCAATAGCAGCGATTTGGCTTTGGCTAAATCTCAGTCTATATTTTTAGGAAGCGCTTTCCGACCATGAATGGTCCCCTAATCCTGAGAGTTTCTTTCCTCCTTAATTAATTTACTCTATCCATGGTATGTGTTATGTCTTACAAATTCAATTCGCGGTTGGACATCGTTCACATTGTTAAACATTTTTGGTTTTTTTGGGTTAAAAGTTCAATTTGTGAAACATTTTTGTGTTTCTTTATTTACCTTATATTTTGGATTAATAATTATATTTAGGTTGATTAAAGCTATTAAATCTATGTTAAAATTATTTTTGTATTATTTTAAAAAAAAAATCCACCTCTCCGTTTCCTGTCAGGAAAAATATTGACATTTTCTCGTTTGTATTTCTTTTCTTTAAAAAAATAATCCTTTTGTATTTTTTTTTTAAATTCCGTCGAGGAAAAAAATTCATCTCTGTTTTTCACATTCTCAAAATAAATAAATAAAATTGTACATTATTTTTCATTCCAACCATAAAAAAAATTCAAATTCAAGTTATCTTTTTTATCAGTGTTACGAAGCACACATTTCAGCTATCAAAAATAATTTACTCTACTTTCTCTTATATTATATATTTATATATATATATATATTATATTATATATATATATATTTATTGTTTTAGTTTAAAAAAATATATATTATATATATATATATATTGTTATCCAGTGAAAAAACACACACAACATCATTGCCTTACATTTCTCTCTCAACGATAAATAACTCTGTGTAATTCTTTAATTCGTCAACAACAATAAAAAATAATTGTCTTTCTTCTTCTTTATTTGTGGCCAGAAAATCTGTTGCCTTCACTTTTTTTATTTCCGGGAAAAAATGATACAACAATTCAATAGACAAATTTTCATAAAAAGAATCAACGAAATCGGATATATCTTATATATATATATATATATAAATAATATAAATAATAAATATTCGCAGTGATTATTTGAAATAAAAGTTAATTGTTCATTAATAATGGTATTATACTATTATAATTTGACAACATTAGATGATACAAAAGTATTATACCATGTTTGTTAGGCATTTTTCTTTTATATAAACTTGATTTTTTCCATAAATATACTTTGTGAGTTGATTTATTGTGTTTTGAGCACTTGGAAATGAAGTTGCACATGTATTTGTTTTGAGTAATTATATTTTATTTTTTATTTTTTAAGCTCTTTTACATCTTAGATTTAGCAATTGGGGAATGGAATTGCATATGCATTTATTTTGAGTATATTGTTTGATTGGATTACATTTAACATTAATATTTCTTCTTCACTCAAATTGAGTTATAGTTAGATCACATAACATATCACATATTTTTCATCTAAATTGTTCTTCTATATGTCTATATGTGCTATTGACTTACCTTGTTTCCTTTACAACATGGCGCAAATGCTAGTTAGTTGAATAATAGATACATTAATACTAATTTGATAATATAATTGACACTACCTTTTCTAGAATCTTTAATATTAGAGTGAGAGAAAAAAGTAGAACAAATTATAATCAGAATATTTTTATTATAAAATGGTTTAACAATTTCTTTTTTTAACCAAAATAATATATAAAAAATCAATTTATTATTATTAGTTAATTTCTTAAAATGTTTTAAAAT
>APFE030921303.1:110523-130525 GCA_000404065.3 Pinus taeda
ATATAAGATAAGATAGAAATATTTTGGTGATAGAAAATGACATACTCTAAATGCCCACATTTATACTTATTACCAGTTTATCTATTTTATTTCAAATAGATTATTAATTTTCATATTTCTTTATAATACAAGTTGAAGAACAACCTAGTTTAAAAATACGATCAAAATATCACGTCTTTCGAAATAATAAAATAAAATTAGTTACTTCCTCTAAACATCTTACTATTAGCCTTCAGTTTGGGTACAGTGATTACTATTAGCCTTCAGTTTGGGTACAGTGATTATGAGAAACAATGGGGATTCTGATATTTACAGCTATTAATTAGCCATGCTAATTCATTTTCATCATATTTCAACGTATGCCTCTATTGGTTTGTGACACGTCTCCACTTATTTGCTTAAATAAACGGGCTACGCACAACCAATGCTTCGCGCACACTGTTTTGTCGAAGACAGTGTGCAATGCAATGATCGGTGTTTAATATGATCAGAGCTACGTATAGCCAATGCTTCGCGCACACTATGTGTTGAACAGAGTGTGCAGTGCAATGATCGGTACTCAATATCATCAGCGTTACAAAATGAAGAGCCACAATTTATTTTAAGTGAAAATTTTAAGGTTTTTTTTATTGTTGCTCAATATCATCAGGGTCAGAAAATGAAGAACCATAATTCATTTAAGTGAATATTTTAACTTAACTCTATTTAACGATACAAGTTATTTCATCCAGAAATAGGTTAAAAATCTCATAACCATAAAAGAAAATCTAGTCACAAATTTAAAAAATTTAAATAGATATAGGCTGTGTAAATGTGTATTGGGGAAGAGTATGGTCACATAAATAGAAGTAACCCCTCCCTTCTCACTTATCACTTAACTTTATTTGAATTGACGTATCATGCTACTGTAATGTCGTATGTTGGAATTCATTCTCACGTCGAACAATCTTGCATCACCTAGGCTAGGCCCATGTGATTTTCACATGGCCTATGGTACTCTCCACCGTTCAATAGTTGGATTTGACTTCCTCTCGTGAAGTAACCCCTCCCTTCCAACTTATCACTTAACTTTATTTGAATTGACGGATCATGCTACTGTAATGTCGTATGTTGGAATTCATTCTCACGTCGAACAATCTTGCATCACCTAGGCTAGGCCCATGTGATTTTCACATGGCCTATGGTACTCTCCACCGTTCGATAGTTGGATTTGATTTCCTCTCATACGATGGCTATTATGGTTTATTCTTCTCTTACCTTAGCGATATGGTTTGTAACATGCCTCATTCGAGAATCTTCTTATCTCACTCTATGTGTTGGCTCCTGTAACAACATAGCGATGAGAAATGAGACACTCACATCTGGGTTTCTGGTCAAGGCATTTTGCCATGCCCTAGAACTCTGATGCCTCCACTGCACATTGAATCAAGTCAAATTTTGAACGAAACTTAGTTTCAAACTTATTTAAATGGCCTCGCTTGTTTTTTTCTAAAAATCTCCCTGGTTTGTTTTTTCTCCTTGTGGATGTCCACACTGGAACACAAATGTGTCTTCACTATCATTTCGCTAATTCAACCAGGATTGGGTTAGATTTTCCTTTCAGTATTAACTTGGTAAGTCGTTCTTTTTTTTTCCTCGTTCGGCTAATAAAGATCCCCATAGTGATTCATTAAGTTTTCTTCAAGGTTACTTGTACAATCTATTGTCTTTTATAAATTTCTAAAACATACCCCTACTTATCATTATTCAGGAAGATGGCAACCCTTGTGGGTGCGTATCCTAGTAGTGGATCAGCAGGGTGCCAGTGCTCTTATTTAAGTAAGTATATTCTCTTCAGTTTCGATATGCAATTTATTTTAGTGTTCCTCCAGCGTTATAGAGTTTTTCTATTTAAAGTAACCCTTTTCATTTTATTTCCTTCCTATGCTTCACATTAACAGGAAATACTGGCTCACAGCAAGAGATTGTCCTTCATCAGGTAAACAATTTCTTTTTAACAGTTTGTTTCCCATTTTCTACATATTTATTTTATCCTTTTCCTCCAATAGGGTTAACACCAATCCCTCGATTCCTCTTTTGAACATACCTCCAACCCCTACATACTTTGAGAGTTCTTCTCTTCCAGGTTGAAATGTTGTCGTTCATTTGCTGAATACTCTCACCCACGTCAGGTTAGTTATTTTGCACCACCTTTACTTCTCAATGGAGTGTTTCATGCGTATTAGGGATAGTGGTGATATCTCTCCTATATGGTGTAGTTTCGTCTATGCTAGGATCATTATTGGTTCCCTTTCGTTCTTTCTAGCCTAAGCATGGAATTATGAGTTGAAGCCCTTATTTTTTATGGGTTTAATTTTCATCTTCTTCCTGTATGTAAATATTTAAGAGGTAATTTAAACCTCTATCTACAAAAAAGACCATAATTTCATTGGAATCTCTCTAAGTGATATAATTTTAAGATATGTACTCTGAGATCTCCTTCCTCATTTGAATATATGAGTATGAATTGTTAATATGTATTGTAAAAGATTCATTTATTTATAGTCATTTGTGTGATTTTGTTGGACTTTATATCTTTCTAATTATGTTTGGATAACATTTCAGTGATGGGCTATCATGAAAATTTTATAATTTCTTAATTAAATCTAGAAGTAATGTTTAAGGCTACTATGATGAAATCTATCCTTTTGATATTGTCTACATACACATGTATGAATAGTAAGTACAACAACTCCATTTCTCTATAGTGATTAAGGAAATGTTCAATTTTGTTTACAAGTACTTGTTTTCCATAAGAAATTAAAGGATTTATTTTGATATATTTAGTTATTTCTTTTATGAAACTCTTCAATTAAGTAGTTTAGTTTCACTAATTTTCAGCTCCAACAATTTGTGACAAGGCTTTCATGATTTTGATTATATATTATTACCCTAAGCTGCCTTGTATGGGATTGATGTCAACATTATAACAAATTAACTAACTCGCATGACTCAACCCCTTATATCATTTGTTTCTCCATAGGAAGGAAATAATTCAGCATTAACCCATGTGAATTAGTATCACAACTTTTTCCCAACCCTCTTGATATCTGCTAGATGCTTGTAAGAAAGTATACTTCAAATATACCCTTTTCGTTGAATTCTTAATCCAATTTATTATTTTCTTTTGTCAAGTGATATGTTTTATTAGTATCTATCTTCTTTTACTTTCTATCACTGGATATTACTATATTATTTCCGTTCCGTATACTACTACGGTTAACATAGGAAAATTCCTCTTCTCTCGTGAGCATCATAGACAAGGCTACTAGCAATGTCACGAGTAGTAACCTTCAAGTAGTATAGAATTAATGATTCTTGATAAAATTTATAGAGACTCATATCGCCATGTAACTCAAAGACAATAATAAAGTTAGCCACTATATCTAATTTGTTGAAAGCTCTAATTTTCCTTTAGAGGTTTTATATTTTTCTCTTTTTATTTTTTTTAGTCTAACTGTCTAGTATTGAATGACATCAATTCAAAATTGAAGGATGTTTACTATAACTACCAAGTTATTACTTTGGTTATATTTATGCACGATTTGAGTAATTCAACCATTAGTTTAGTAATTCCTACCGTTCCCAGAGATAAAATTTAGGTGAACTAGGCTATATCCCCAATTCAATGTGTTCGTATAAAGAATCGAAAAATTCAGTAGAACTTAATGGAAATTTGTGAAACTATTAATATCAAAATAATTTTCTTTAAAATAATGATTCTCTTGTAAGCCTCCCAACCAATCAAGTACTCATAATTATTTACTTAAAAAAATTATTTTCTATAGACATACATTTTCCCATAACTATACAGCTACTTCCCTCTACACATATTCAATCATTTTAGTAACCCATATGATAAATATTTTAAATATTTTGGAGTTAAACATAATATAATTCCTATTTCATGCTTTGAAAATAAACCAAGTGTTCATAATTTCCAGAAAACCAACAGTTAATAACTCTATAGAAATTCTAACTGGGTTTATAACCGAAACAACTTTTGGACGAGACACCTTCCTCCCAACCATGAACTGATCTTCCAATTCCCCTCGAGGAAAGATCTGTTTCCAAAGGAATTAACCGCCCTTTGTGATTCTAGAAAAGGGATTTTCTTCCTTACTTCCCTAATATATCTTTCCTTAGTGGTGTCCTTCTTCTTAGGCTTTTCCAACCCACTAGCCTAGGCTTTTCTCTTTTTTTTTTCTTTTTTTTGGCAAAGACATCTTCTCCTTTTCTATAAAACTGGCCTTTTTATGTCATGGTGCTTTATTCACCCTTACTCAGTGTTATTCTCCATACTAAGTGATTTAATAGATTTTCTCTCCAATCATATTGAATCTTATTGATCAACCCCTAGAGATTTTTAGGAGTGACTTAAGGGAATGTTGTCTTGATATTATCCATCAACATTGGTTTTTGGATTGTGGAAATAATCTCTTTAATTCAATTGTTTCTTTCCTAAGTAATTTTTAGTTTTTCTTTTCATTAATAAAATTCATTTAATACATATTCATACTTTGTTTTTAATTTTAATTTGATTTTAGTATGGATTCCTAGCCATCACAACTAAAAATAATTTAATCTAAAAATAAAAATATATTTACATAGAAATGGATGGGTATTACATCTTCCCCCTCTTTATAAATTAACATTATCCTCAATGTTTATTGTTCATTTTCTTCATTCTTGAATTATGTTGGATAATATTCTTCCATCATATCATCCCACTTCCATGTAGCCTCATTGAGTGTAAAGTGGCTCCACTGCACTTTAACCTGGGTGACGACTCGGTTCCAAAGTAAGATCTCTTTCTAATTTAAGATGCATAGTGGCTTTCGCGGGAAGTCTCCTTCAGGTTCCACCTATATCAGATTCTAATCAATAATGGGACAATGATCATGAACGTATTTCTTTAATAAGGACACACAAAAGACATTATGAACTTTAATATGACTAGGCAAAGAAAGTTGATATGCTACTGGACCAATTTTGTCTAAGATTTCAAAAGGCCCACAAAATCGTGGTGCCAATTTTTCACAAGTCCTAGTTCTTAAGGTACTTTTCCTAAGTTTTACTCTCAAGTAAACATGGCTTCCAATATTAAATTATTTATGAATTATTTTCTTGTCTACGTAGCCTTTTTCCATGTGTTGTCCAATTTTGATGTTCTGTCTAATATTTTGTAGCATATGTTCCATTTCTTGTAAACCATTAGTCCTACTATCAATTGATCTTTCAGTTCACTCAAACTAAGCAATGTATGACATTTTCTACCATAAAATGCTTCAAAAGGACTCATTTCTATTGAAGTCTAATAGCTATTGTTATATGAAAATTATTCTAAATGTATAAAATACTTGCACTTAGTAGGCCTATCCATGTAATATATTCGCAACATATCAACCAAGATCTGAATAGTCCTTTATGGCTATCGATGCATTTCAGCATGATATGAGATGCTCAAATTTAATTGCATTCCTATGAACCAAGACAAATATTTCCAAAACTAGGAGGTAAATTTAAGATCTCTGTTTGACACTAGCATATTTGGTACTCCATGCAGTGAGAAAATTTCCTTCATGAATATATTAGCAATTTGTGTGGTTCCAAAAGTAGACTGCATGAGTATAAAATGTGTTTCTTTAGTTAGTGTGTTTAATACCACCATCGTGGAGTCATGCTATTATTTTCTCCTTGGTAAGCCTATAATAAAATCCAATGAAATCACTCTGCGCTTCCATTTGGGAATGGGTAGTGGTTTCAGTAATCCAACAATGTGTTGATGTTCCACCTTTACTTATTTACATTATATGCATTTTTTTATGTATTTTGTCGCCTCCATCTTCATGCCTAGCCAAAAAAAAATTCACTAATGTTATGATCTTTTGGTATCCAGGAGGGATTGCATATGGTTTCTTGTGATATTCATCCAATATTATTTATTTTAGCACACTCACATTAGCAATATACAATATCTTTTAATAGATTAGCAATTTTTCAGAATTTTCAACATATCCTCAAGCTTCCATTTCTTGTAATTTTTGTTGAACTTATAGATATTTATGATATTTTTCTATTGAATTTTTAATCGATTCCATAAAATATGTACTAATATTGTTAAATGATACTCCCATCAAAGCATGAGTGTGTCTAATTAAAGCAACAACTAATTTATTTTATTTTCCTTTTATGTGTTTAATATCAAATTCAAACTCACTTAGAAAAACTAGCCACATTGCATGTCTAGGATTTAGATAAAGTTGGACGAAAAACTATTTCAAGCTAACGTGATGTGTAACCAAGGTAACTTTGTTTCCTAACAAATAGTGTCTCCACATTTTTAGAGCATCTATCATTTCTCCCAGCTCTAGTTGATACACAACATAATTCTTTTTGTATGGTTCAGCTTCCTAGAATCATAGGCTACTAATGCATTTTCCTACATCAACATTCCGGCAAGGCCTTCAAAATAGGCATCAGTACAAATAGTGAATTCCTTGTTTGGTCTATAATTTTCAGTACAAGAACTATTGTCAGAATTGTTTTAACTTGTCAAAATTTTAATGGCATTTGGTTGTCCACTCATACTTTATTCCCTTTTTTTATAAGGAAGTAATGGGATAAGTCAAATTTCAAGATCCCTTTATAAATATCTAATAATATCTTGTGATCCCCATAAATGAGTGAACTACTCAAAAATCATTTGGTATGGGCCAATTTATAATATCCCTAACCTTTTCAGGATCAACAAATAGTCCCTCCTTTGAAATCAAGTGACCTAAATTTTGTATTATGTATTTATAAAACTCACATTTGCTAAATTTTTCATAAAGTTGTTGTTCTCTTAAAGTTTGCTAGACCAATTTCAAATTTTCTTTGTGCTCTTCTTTATTTTTAGAATACACTAAAATGACATCTATGAATACTAGCACAAACCTAGCAATATATTTTTGGAGTATGTTTTTCATTAGACACATGAAGGTGGTGTGTTAGTGAGACCAAAGGGTAACACTACAAACTCATAGTGATCATATAAGGTTCTAAAAGTTGTCTTATGAATATCTTCATCTTTTAACAACAGTTCGTTGTAGTTGATCCTTAAATCATTTTTTTAAAATACAATTGCTCCCTCACTTGATCAAATTGATCATCAATTCAAGGTAGAGGGTTGTTTTAGTACTCAACAACCCACCATTTTATTTTTATTTTATTCGTATAATAAAATTATGGGGACCATTTTATTTTTCAGTTTTGATTTCCTTAGCATAATTTACATAACCCTAGCTTCCTATATATTTTGTTTCGCTTCTTGTGGTTATCTGATTTGTAAATAATGTTTTGACTTAGTCTGGATATTTTAACTACCTTGGCATACCAAGTATACATAAATTGCATAATAATTTTTTATTTATGCTATTTTGTATTTGTGTATAAATAATAAATTTATTATGATTTATTTAATTTGTAAATAATAGACATAGCCTGCAAGACCAAGCTTCAATGTTAAAGTGGTATTATTATTTCAAATAAATATTAGGGCTAAACCTTTTATATTACAAGTGGCCAGTTCTTTTAAAACACAAACATTAAAACTTCATTAATAAACTTAATACAAGTGCAACCAGACTATTATATATATCGAGCTTACACATATCAGAACCTTGATATGACAATACAAGATATCCCTCTGATCTCTAATACAACACTCCCTCCAACCTCTGATAGTGATATAACCCCTAGCTCTGATCTTCAATAATCTCTCTATCTTTGATATTCCAATGCACCTCCCCGTCTGACTTTCGATATCTTCCAAGCTCCGATATCCACACTTGATATGTGTATTAATGGTGGTTTAATCAGAATATTGCATATGCATGTATATCAGAACTTCTAAATGGTAACATTCATAAAACCCCTCATAATCCATTCACCTCAGATATTTGGACCCGATACAATTTGTAAAAAAAAAAATGTGAAATCGTATCCACTCCATATAAGAGCCTCCCAATATCGACATTTTTGTTTACACATATTATAAAAAAGTTCTGCTGGACTTACCTCTGATTCGACTAAAATGTTTCCATGTGTCACCATTTGGTACAACTATAATGGTTAAATAAAAAAAAATTCCATTTAATATGTTTTAATTCGATCTCATGGCTCATATTTTTTATTTTATAGCTTGCTTATACTTTAGCTTGTTTTTCTCCCCGAATTATACTAATTCTGACCCTATATTGGGAGATAAGCTTCTAGGATGAAATATACTAATAGATCCAAGAACTTATCTCTAAAAGAACTCCTCTAGGTGGAAAAGCGGAACTAAAATGGACAGGAAATTGCTATCATTGTTGAAGTAATTGAATATCGTCTTATGTGAGCATGAGCTAAATTGGGCATCTCCTTGAGTAGTAGCCATTCATATTCAACCAAAATTTGATCTAAAGGAATAATCCAACTACATTTTACATTTATTTGCTTCATCTATTGAGAAAATAAAGGTAGAGTATTAGTATTCCCAACATGTATAAATACAATCTCTGGGCTTTGTAATAAGGATTTGAATCAAGGAAAAAGGCTGCCTCTACTCTACAATTTAGGATTCTAAAAGAACTATTGTAATAGAGATATAGGGATGTAGAGGAGAGGGGAGTTTAATCTCAGATTTGAGGAATAGAGATATTTATCTTTTACATATCTGAACTGTGTATGCCAAGAAGAGCCAGAACTATTGCAGCTCTTGTTTCACTATGTAACAACCCTGGTTAAAATTCCATGTAATAAAAGTAAATAAAGGAAAAATAATAACGATGGATGATGGGACACTTATTCCAAGATGAATGTTGGGAAAAATCCTAGTGAAGGGGATCACTTGTGATTGTTTATGGCTAAGGAAATTAGAAAGGGCAATGGCTAAAGATTTGGAAAGGAAAAATGGAATGTTTGGCATGTTTATTTATGAAAATAATGCAAATTAGGAGAAAATGGAGGTGAAATGTCATGATTTGCATGTGAAGAGGAAATCGAAGGAAAATAATGGAAAATGAAGAAAATGGAGGCCTGATTCGATAAAAAGGCTTTGGATATCAATTGGTAACCTTTTGTTAGTTCAGTTTTGGAACTCTCTCATTATTCTCTCTCTCTCTCTCTCATACTCTGGGAGACTTAGATTTTTGTTGGAACACTCTTGGAGGTGTTTGAGTACTTGGATTTTTGGAGCAAGAAGGCAAAGGAAGGGTATGAAAGCACAAGAAGACATTGGGACTAGCAACTGTCTCAAATTTACTTATAGGTACTGAGTTGCATGTATGTTTGCATCACTAGTTTTTGGCATGCATGGCATATGCATGTGGGTTGTTGGTTGTGATATGTCATTGACATGGAGGATGGTCGGGATTGACAGTAGATAGATAAGCCTTGCCATTCCCTGGATAGCCATAGTGATTATAGGTTTATTTTCATTGCTGTGTTTTTGGTTGGTTTTCATGTTTTGTTAGCATGGGTTGAGTTATTAGTCCCATAGCCTTGGTTGGACAAATTCTCTAAATGCCTCAAACAACTTGGGTTGAGTTACTAGTCTCATAGTTTGGGTTTGAAAAACGCTTTGGAGCCCTTGGTGGGTTGAGTTACTATTCTTGTATCCTTGGTTGGATGAACACTCTAGAGGCTGGTGAAAGTTGCAGGTTGAGTTAATAATCTCGTTGCTGTGTTGGAAAAACACTCTGGAGCCCTGGATGGTTGGCATAAAGACCGATCTACTGATGGTTTTGTGATGTCTGACTGTGGGTTGGAATCACTTCTTGATGGTTGAGGTGGATAGCCTCTAGAAGCACTAGATTGTTTTTTATTGATGTGTTCTATGATATCTCACATTCATACTTGGAATAATGCATAGGTGTGAATGCCTAAAGATATTTTTGGCTCAACCATTCTACAGTCGGGTGGAACGTGGAAGTCCCATCTCGGTTTTGTATTCGGAATCATGAATGAAAGGTTATTTCTCCTTGTATTTATATGAGA
Source organism: Pinus taeda (assembly GCA_000404065.3). Lineage (NCBI taxonomy): Eukaryota > Viridiplantae > Streptophyta > Pinopsida > Pinales > Pinaceae > Pinus > Pinus taeda. The sequence goes on from APFE030921303.1 coordinate 120,586, forward strand.
ATTTTGATGGATTTTATGTGGTCTATATGGCTATACTTTCATCAGAATTTTATGTTGGTTATGTATGTCTTCTATGATAGAAGCCATGTGTGGTTCTTGTCATGTTTTTACTTGTAATTGAATGATCAATGTATGTATGATCTAACATATGGAATGGAAGTTGATGTGTTGAGGCATCAATGGTTCTTAGTGATTGTCAGCTGAGTATGAGACCCCTATGCTCATAAATGTTAAGTAAACTTATAGATTACACATTTGCAATATGTTTGATGAAATGCATGTCATGGCTAGTAGGGATGAAGTCAAGATCTTAAACAAGTACTTGACATAGTACTCTCATTTCCACATTATTTTATCGATTTGAAGAGATGGTTTGCTTCTCAACAGTGACCTAGGCTTAGGGCTTGAAAAAGTGGCTCAAATCCCAGATTCATTGGCCTAACACTAACAATTTTGGTCTTTCATTGTTTGTAGGCAAGCTTGTGAGAGAGAATTCAGGTTGTTGGTCATAGTCATGCCTATAGCTTGGGAGAGATTGGGCCTTCAATTATCGAAAATCTCAGCGGGACCCAAAGGCAAGTTGTCTAAATTATTGGATTAGTTCCTGAGGGTCTTGTAACAGATAATTAATGTTTGTATGGTGTGTTTCTGTCGGTTTCACTTCCTTAATGTGAGTTAGGAGGTTGAATCATATCATAATGGCCTCTCATCGCATGCTTACCCTGGGTCAGTTGCTTGGGTAGATGTGGGAGGAGGGTGTTAGGGAGTGGTATCAGAGCATGGTTCTCCCCTTGGACTAGATGGGCTATGTGTTGGTCATGCATGCATTTCAGGTGTATGCATGTCTCTCGCCCTTGCATTGAACATTATGTTTGTTGTATTTGCATGATGTTTTTCATGATTGTAGTGATGTCATCATGTGAAATTTAAGGTGTTAGTTTGGAAAAGTTTATGACTGGTTACATGTCGATTTATGTCGCTTACAAGTATCGTTGTAGTATGCCTGCTTACATTCTTTCATGTTTGGTCACATTTGTGTATGCTTGGTTTCATGTATCATTCTTGCAGGTTTGATTTCAAGTATTGTACATTCATGCTTGATCACACATGTTTATGCATATGTGTGAATGGTTATGCATTTCTTATGCATTTTCATGTTTTCATGTGGTCAAGTGTATAGGGATGTAATGACAGTGGTTGATATGCATGACGTCGTGGTGTGTGTTGTTGTTGAGGTCATGCATTGATGACTAGATGCTAGCTAGAATGACAATTGCATGGTCATATCTCTATGTTTATGTTTCTATATGTTGTTTTGATTATGTTATACATGTATCACACTGATTTATTGGTATTTCAGACAAGGTATTCTCCCCGAGCTATACAAAGGTATATTGGTTTATTGTGATTTAGATTAGCTGACATGATATGCCTTCGAGGAAGAAATATCAAATGGCTAGCACAATGATTGACTACAAAGACTCTCCCTATGAGTCTGAAGAGCGATACGGCGTTGGGAACTCTTTAGAATTGGCAATGACACTAATATGCTTAGAGGAAGAGATAAGGAGTTGTAAGTAAGATAATGGCAGAATCATATAGGCACATGAAAAGTTAGTAGAGGTAAATGTAGTCATACTTCAGAGCTTGTCAGATTTGCAGTGACAAGGACTGCTTCAGATCAACCATGAGTAGGAGGATAAAAGTAATGGGGCATATGGTAGTATATCACATGGAGGTCGCATATCATATAGAGATGACACAATCAAAGATGGAAGATTGTTGGACACTCTAGATAAGAGAAGGGATAGGAATTTGTATCACTCTAGTTTGTATTGAGATAAGCACTATTATCATCATGGGTATCATCCTTATAGGAGTGGTAAGGGGTATTTGCCGAATGAGTTTAGAATGCAAAGCCACCTAATTTTGATGGAGTGGTAAGGAAATTGAAAGATGCAAAGTCATGGTTGCTAGGCATGAAGAGGTTTTTTAGATTACACACTATTCAGAGAACATGAAATCTAGAGCAGCTATGTTTAGTCTCAAAGGAAAAGAAGACATTTGGTGGGAAGATGTGAAGAATTTCAAAGGTATAAATGAGGAATATTTAACTTGCAGTGAGTTTGAGCATCTATTCTAGAAGAAGTATTTTTCAAAAAGATACTTTAATGAAAGGGAAAGAGAATTCTATGAGCTAAAGATGGGATCCATGACAGATGATGAGTAGACTGGTAGATTCTTGAAGTTCCTTAGGTATGTGCCTTACCTCAAGGAGGAGAAGGCTAAGATTTAGAGATTCGTTAGTAGTTTACGGGTTGCATGCAAAGATAGGATTGAGTTCAATGAGCCTAGATCATTGTAGGTGGCTATCTGAAAACTAAAGCATCATTGTGAACATTCGAAACGTCGAATTGGGACGAAGCTAGATTAGAGAGGTAACACAAAGAACAAAGTAGAATTGGACAATAAGTAAGTATGACCACATGACATAGGTAACAAGGAGAATGTTGCACCACTTAAGAGGTTCAATGCATCATATAGAGGACAGGGACATTGATCTGAGGAGTAGAATGAGGAGCCCGCGCAGTGTTAGAACTATGGAGGAGATCATCACAGGAGGGATTGTCCACAATATGAGAGTGGTAGGCCTATGATATAAAGTTTTCAAGAGACACAAACTATTGGAGACGTTGGTTAGAGTATTCCATGTATCTATGCAACCTTCGATAACAGGCATAGCATTAGGCATCTATCATCAAGATGGATGGTAAGCTTTGTGATCAATTTATTTCTATTTTGATTGATCCTCAATCTAATTATAGCTATGTTAGTCCTGAATTTGTGGGTAAGTGTGGTTTGAGTAAGGAATTGCATGCAAATTCTTGGTTAGTGAATTTGGCTACAAGTATAAAGAAATGTGTTAATCATTGGGTAAGAGCTTGTTCATTTCACTTGAATGGTATGCCTAATGCAACGCATTTGAATGTATTACCATTGGGTTCATACAATATGTTGTTGGGCATGGACTCACTATATCTTCATAGAACCAGGGTAGACTATTATGACAAAGCCATTGAGTGTGTTGATGACAATAGGGACCCAAGAGTCTTACATGGAATGAACAAAGCCACATCAGTTACGATGGTGACATCTATGCAAGAAATGCGTAGTCACGAGAAAGGGTGCAAGTTATTTGTAGTGCACGCCTCTAGTGATAAGGGTAATCAAGTTGAGGATATAGATGTGTTGAGAAGATACCAAGTTTTGCAGCAATTCAAGGATGTATTTCCTGAGGACATTACAAAGTTTCCACCTCATAGGGAGGTTGAATTTTCTATAGAGATAGTGCCAGGGGCATCTCCAAAATCAAAAACACCTTAAAAGATGAGCACACTTGAGTTGGATACATTAAAATTACAGCTAAAAGAAATGTTCGACAAGGGAAAAAATAGGCCAAGTGTATCACCTTAGGGCACACAATTCTTGTTTCTGAATAAGAAAGATGGTACTCTCAGATTATGCATTCATTACATCTAGTTGAAAAAAGGGAGTCTTAATAATAGGTAGCCTTTGCTAAGGATTCATGAATTATTTGATTAGTTCAAGGGAGAAACAAAGTTCTCGAATATCGACTTGAGATCTAGATACCATGAGGTTCACATCAAAGAGGAAGACATTTACAAGACTGTGTTCATTATGAGTTTATTATTGTTCCATTTGGCTGAGCTAATGCCCCTGCTACATTCATGTGTTTGATGAATAGTGCATTGCGTCCATATTTGGATAAGTTTGTTATTGTGTTCATTGATGATATACTGAAATATTTTAAAAATCAGGAAGAACATGTCGAGCATTTAGCTGCAATGTTGAGGTTGTTGAGAGAGCATTCATTATATTGTAAGTTTAGAAAATGTAGTTTCTTTCAAAATGAGGTACACTGTTTGGGACATGTTGTGTCCAATGAAGGCATTGCAGTTGATCCAGAGAAGATAAGGTCCATCATGGAATGGGTAACTCCTAAGAGTTTGGATGAGGTGAGATATTTCATGGGTCTCGAAGGATATTACATGAGGTTCATCAGGAAATTCTTGCATATTTCTTATCCCATTACATCATTAAAAAGGAAAGGTAAGAAATTTGAATGGACATACGAGTGTAAGGCTAGCTTTGAAAAACATAAGGAGTTGTTCATCCATGCACCTGTACTACAAATAGTAGATCCAGACAAAGAGTTTGTGGTATGCACCGATGCTTGCAAGAGAGGGCTTGGTAGAATCCTTACGCAAGATGGACAAGTGGTATGTTATGCGTCTCAGAAACTAAATGAGCACAAGCAAGAATACCTGGCACATGATTTGGAGTTAGCAACAATCATATGTGCTTTCAAGATGTGGAGACACTATCTTCTTGGAAGGAGATTTATACTTATGAGTGATCACATTGGATTGAGGTATTTGTTTGATGAGTCGAATCTCAATGCTAGGCAAGCTAGATGGTTGGCCATGATCAGTGTGTTTGATTTCAAGATCATGTACATCAAAGGTAAAGAGAATAGGGTGGAAAATTCTTTTAAAAGATGGGTATAGGTAAATCACTTGCCAGCTATTAGCTCCTATGGGACAGATCTACAAGATAGGATCTTGTGGCGAGGTCAGCAAGATGTCAGATATATGGATATTGTGCACAAGTTACAACAGAGTACCGGCATAGGTACAGCTAGAGGTACACATACATTTGATGGTATAGGTAGTGGTAAAGGTACAGATAGACTACAGGTATAGATACAAGCACATGTACAGGTGCGGGTGCACAGGGTATGGATTATTGTCTTACAACAAATGGATTAGGTAGGTTCTGATATAGGATATATGTAATGGATAATAGTGAGATCAAGAAGGTTATCTTGAGGGAGTTTCATACGAAACCTTATTCAGGACACCCAGGGTATCAAAAGGGACTGACAATGGTGAAGATATTTTACTATTGGCCGAAATTGAAGAGGGATGTAGTAGAGTTTGTGGCGAGGTGTTTTGACTATCAACGAGTGAAAGAAGAATGTAAAAATCCAAGTGGAATCGCACAATTGATTGTGATTCCAGAGTGGAAATGGGAGGTCATTTCCATGTATTTCATCACAGTGTTGTTGAAGACACTGAAACAACATGATTCCATTATATTCATTGTGGATAGATTAACACAGTTTGCACACTTCATTATAGTGAATTCTATGTTCTCAACTAGTGATGTGGCACAGATATTCATCAGAGATGTGGTTAGATTGCATGGTGTTCCAAATAATATTATGTCAGATAGGGATCTGAAGTTCACTTCCAAGTTTTAAAAGGAGTTGTTTGCAGGTTTGGGCACAGAGTTGGCCTTCAGCTCAACTTATCGTCCACAAACAGATGGAAAGACAGAGAGGGTCAACATGATATTAGAGGACATGTTGAGGATGTATGTGACACATCAAAAATGAAAGTAGGAAGAGTATCTCCCTTTGGTAGAGTTTACATACAACAATGGTTATGAGGAGTTATTGAGGATGAGTCCTTTTAAAGCATTGTATGAGAAGAGTTGTAACACTCCCATAAGTTGGAGTGCTCCAGTTAACATGGTATTTATTGGACCAGAGATGTTGGGAGACATGGAAGAGGAAATGCAGGTGATCACGAAGAATCTAAAGGAAGCACATGACATGCAGAAAGCTATGGAGATTAGAATAGGTTGTTCAAGGAGTTCCAGGTTGGCGAACAAGTGTACTTGTGCATAAAGCCAATGAAGATCCCCTTACATATTGGATCATGTGCTAAGATGGAACCTTATTTTTTTGGACCCTTTAATATCATGGAGACGATTGGGCCAGTAGCCTATGAACTTCGACTTCCACCAACAGTGAAATTCCATGATGTTTTCCATGTATCATTGCTTAAGAAGTATCTTAAGGATGCTAATCATGTGATTGACTAGTCTATATTATAGGTGGAACCAGATGGAGAATTTCAACTAGAGCCTCCATGTATATTGCAGAAAAAGGCACTCATGCTCTGAAACTAAGAAATCGAGCATGTTAAAGTGCAATGGAAGCACTTTGGGTCGAATGAAGTTACATGGGAGATGGAAGATCAGATTTGATCTTTATATCCTTCCTTCTTTGGTGATTGAGGCAAAGCAACTTCGATATGGTGGTTTGGTATATGCTTTATGGTGGTTCGATGTGTGATTTATGGTGGTTGGTATATGCTTTACGGTGGTTGATATAAGCTTTATGATGGTTTGGTATATGTTATATGATGCTATGATATATGCTTAGATATTGTGTTTAGGATATGTTCTGATATATGCTTCGATATATGATTTGGTGTATGTTTTGGTATATATTGTTGGTAATGTTGCTATATGTACACATGTATATGGATGTAAATACCACCATGAGCTATGTTATAAATATCCACTATGTGGTATGATGGGCATGTTATTATGATTATGTTATGTTACTATGCTATCATGTTGTTATGTTATCATGATGTTATGATGTCACATGGATTGGCACTCAACAAGATGATCATTGTAAATACCGTAATGGGTTGTGTTATAAAGCTCCACTATGTGGTATGTTGTTATGATGTGATGTTATTATGTTGTTATGTTGGTTTCTTCTTAGCAAGTTGATCAATCTAAATACCGCACCAAGCTAAGTTATAAAGCACCATCGACATTATATTTTGCTTATAGTAGTTTTGTGGTTATAGCTATTATTGAACACTGAAGACAGTGTTCCCCCAAGGAGGAGGGTTCCATAATAGACCTCGTGAGAATTCCATGTACTAAAAGTAAACACAGGAAAAATAATAACTGCATATGATGGGACAATTATTCCCAGATGAATATTGGGAAACCCTAATGATGGGGATCACTTGTGATTATTTATGGCCAAGTAAATGGGCAAAGGAAATCGCTAAGGATTTGAAAATGAAATATGGCATTTTTGGCACATTTATTTATGAAAATAATGGAAATTAGGAGAAAAGGGAGGTGGAAGGTCGTAGGTTGCATGTGGGGAGGAAATGGAAAGAAAGTAATGGAAAATGAAGAAAATAGAGGCCCCATTCATAAAAAGGAGCTTGAGGATCAGTTGTTAACCTTTTGTTAGTTCAGTTTCAAAGATATCTCATTATTCTCTCTCTCTATCATACTCTTGGAGACTTAGAGTTTTATTACATCACTCTTGGAGGGTGTGGCATACTTTGATTTTTGGAGAAAGAAGGCAAAGGGAGACCAGGAAAGTACAAGAAGGCATAGGAATCAACAACTACATCAGATTTGTTTGTAGGTATTGAGCTGCATGTATGTTTCCTTCACTAGTTTCTGGCATGCATGGCATATGCATGTGGGTTGTTGGTTGTGATCTCACATTGGCATGGAGGATGGCCAGGACTAAGAATGGATTACCTAGCATTGCCATTTCCTGGATAGCAATGTTGATTGTGGGTTTATTTTCATTGTTGTGTTTTTGGTTGGTTTTCATGTTTCCTTAGCTTGGGTTGAGTTATTAGTTATATAGCCTTTGTTGGAAAAATTTTCTGGAGCACTGGAACAACTTGGGTTGACTTACTATTTCGATACCTTAGGTTGGAAAAACGCTTTGGAGCCCTTGGTGGGTTGAGTTACTAGTCCCATAGCCTTAGTGGGACAAATTCTCTAGATCACGGTAAAAGTTGTGGGTTGACTTACTGTTATCGTAGCCGGGTTGGAAAAAATATCTAGAGCTTTGGATTGTTGGGATAAGGATAGATATGATTATTGTTTTATGATCTTCGACCGCAAGGTGGAATCACTATTTGATGGATTGAGGTGGATGGACTCGAGAAGCCCTGGATAGTTTTTTATTGATGTGTTCTATGAAATCCCACATTCGTTCTTGGATTATTGTACATGGGTGAATGAATGGAGAGAGATTTGGTTTAGCCATTCTACAATGGGGTGCCATGTCGAATTCCCATCCTCCGTTTGGATTTGGCATCATTAATTAAAGGTTATTTCTTGTTGCATTTCTATGAGAATTTTGATGGATTGTATGTGGTCTATATGGCTATACTTTCATGAGTATTTATGTCCATATTATGCTGGTTATGTATGTGTTTTATGACAACAGGCATGTGTGGATCTCATCATTTTTTTAGTAGTAATTGAATGATTAATGTATCTACGATGTAATGGATGGAACGGAAGTTGATGTGTTGAGGCATCAATGGTTCTTATTGATTCTCAACTAAGTATTAGACCCCTATTATCAGAACTGTTAAAATTAAACATGTAGATTACACATCTGCAATATGTTTGATGAAATGCTTCTGATGGCTATTAGGGATCCAATCAAGGTCTTGAACAAGTATTTTATTTAGTACTTTCATTTCCATGTCCTTTTACTGATCTAAAGAGATGGTTCATTTCTCAATAGTGACCTGGGCTCTAGGCCTAAGAAAGTGGTTGAAATCCCAAAATCACTAGCAAAACATTGATAGTTTTCATCTCTGGTTGTTGGTAGGAAATCCTCTCAGAGAAACTTTGGATTGTTGGTTTCACTCATGCCTATAGCATGGGAGTGAATGAGCCTTAAATTGTCTAAAATATTAGTGGGACCCCAAGGAAATATGTATAAATTATTAGATTGGTTCGTGAGGTTCCTGTAGCTGATAATTAATGTTTGTAAGGTGTGTTTTGGTCGGTTAAACTTCCTTAACGTGACCTAGGAGGTCAAATTATATCATAGAGGCCTCTCATCACATATTTACCCTTACTAGATGGTTTCATGGGTAGATGTGGGAGGAGGATGTTACACATTAGTAGATTTTATGATTTGTAGAGGACTATTGGAGATTAGAGCAAGGGAATTGGACTTAATAAATTGGTATTCAAGATACCATTATTTTAATATAGTTATTTTCATTTTATAATAGCATAAACTTGTGATTTTCAGTTATATTTGTGCATTAATGTCTATGTCAGTGATTTATTGCAATTATCTATTACTTAGCTCTTCTCTTATGTGCTGAAATTTGACGTCCGAGTAACTACTTACTCAGAGATCAAGATTTTAATTATATCTTAGCAAGCAATAATAGTATGTGAACTATTTCCTTGTGTTATTGTTTAATAAATCAAGTTGTTGGATTACTAATCATCATCATTTTTGTGAAATACTTCCTAAACGTTGTTGATTAATAATTCTCATTAAATGATCTCTGAACAAGACATGTTTGGTAATCATAATATCAACTAATTGAACTACTTCGTTAACTTGTTATTTACTATAATCCTTACATATATAAATCTCAATTTAATTAGTTATCTTCTTCTCGGTTGGGTTAAATCTTAAAAAATCTAGATAGGCTTAGGATTTGTTTTATTTTGTTATATTCTAGGATTAATTAATGTTTATATTTAATTCTACATTCCTAAAAGTCCTCTTATCAAAGAGGTAAACTTTAGTTGTGGCTTTCCTGAGCTCCAAATCAGCTTAAGGATAACTTTCTGTCATGAATCCTACTTGCACATCCATTCTTTTCTCTTAAGGTTAATAAATGTATTTGACTTCTCCTTAATCAATGATATAAATATATTTTCACCTAGTTTTTATTACCTTCAAAATTATTGTGATAAGGTTAATGCTTGTTCACCATGGTCTATATACTCTACACTATAGTGTTCCTCCTCCCATAGAATCACTAACATTATGGTATTATGTTGGGTAACAATTATTCATTTGATATGTGTTTTATTATATAGTTTTAATGTATTTGTTTACGATATGAATGATATGACTATGGTTTGGAATTAATATCATAGTAAACATCCTTTGTATGGCTTGGCGATTGGAAACATTAAACTCCATTAATGAATTTATTATGTGCCCCTCCCAGGTCTCTCTATTTCTCCT
>APFE030921303.1:133886-153202 GCA_000404065.3 Pinus taeda
GTTGTCTCGTGGTTCCTGCATAAAACGTGAAAGAATACTGACTGCATAAGATAGATCAGGACGAGTATTTGTCAAATAAATCAAGCTGCCAATCAACTGTCTGTAAGTTGTACTGTCCACCTTTCTCCCCCTTCAAATTTTGAAAGTTTCAAGTTTTGCTCCATGGGGGTGAGAACGGGCTTGCAATCTTGCATGCCAAATCGTTGAAGAACCTCTGTTGTATACTTACTCTGAGAAATGAAAATATGATGTGGACGTTGGAAGACTTCAACTCCAAGATAGTAGTGAAGTAATCCCAAATCTGTCATCTTAAACCCTGCTTGTAAGTCCTTTTTCACCTGTGCAATATGATCATCATGGTTGCCAGTAATGATCAAATCATCTACGTACATAACAAGAATTACCAGATATTTTCCCTGTTACCGCACATACAAAGTATCATCAGATTCACTTCGTTGAAAACCAACTTTCTTAAGGTATTCATCCATCTTTGCATACCAAGCGCGGGGAGCTTGTTTTAATCCATATAAAGCCTTGATCAATTTGTAGACTTTATGTTCTTGTTCTTCAACTTCAAAACCTGGTGGTTGGGTCATATACACTTCCTCCTGTAAATCCCCATTGAGAAAAGCACTTTTCACATCCAGTTGATGAACTTTCCATCCTTTTTGAGTGGCCAATGCAAGTGTTAATCGGATGGTGTTCCATTTTGCTGTTGGAGCAAAAGTTTCTTCATAATCAATGCCTTCCTACTACGCAAAACCTTTTGCGACAAGTCAAGCTTTATACTTGTCAAGTTCTCCCTTTTAATTATACTTAATTCTGTAAACCCATTTGCATCCTATGGGTTTAACATTTGTTGGACAATCAACAAGTTTCCAAGTGTTGTTATCAATTACTACTTGATATTCTTCAACCATAGCCTATTGCCACTCTTTATGTTTTACTGCCTCTTTGTATGTGGAAGGTTCAGTAAAATCATTTGCTATCAAGGCAAAATTGCCTTCACTTCTATGTGCTCTTCTGGTGCCAGTTTTATTCTGTTCATCAGGATTTACATCTTTCAAAAGTTGAACTGCCCATTTCAGAAGTTGGTGCTCACTTGTTTGTGCTTCTGTAAAGTCCCCATCATTGGAAAGAGGATTAATATAAACTGATGTGCGTCGTTCAGGTGAAGAATGTGGAGAATCACTGTCAGAAGAACTGTTTCTGCTTGGAGATGTGGATGAACTGCTTGAAGACCCAGTTGATGCTGTTGATGTAGATGACTCATCTTCAGAGGAAGGAAAATCAAGTTCATACCAATTTGGTGAAGTTGGTTGACTTTGCTTTTTTCATTTTTTACTTCCTAGTTTCTAACTTGTGAGAAGATTTTCAATTTCTTCAAACACTCTTACTCTCGTTTCACAAAAATGACATTCCCTGCTCACAAATGAATTTTCCATTGGTCAAAAGACGAACCCTTTTTTCTCATCAGAATAGCCAATCATTGTGCATTTTAAAAACTTCTCGAGTCAAGCCTTAGTTCGTTTTTCTTTCGGAAACTAAAATAAACACACTACCCAAAAACTCTAAGAATGTTTAACTCGAGCGTTTGAAACCAAACCAAGCTTCATAAGGTGTGATTCCGTCTAAAGAAGCAATTGGAGATCTGTTTCTTAAGTAGACAACTGTATGTATTGCTTCCGCCCAATATGTTGGACTTAACCTCTTGAAGGTTAACATGGATCTCGCCATTCCTAACAAAGTGTGATTCATTCTTTCGACTACTCGATTTTGCTGTGGAGTGTAAACATTAGTGAGATGTCGTCTTATGCCATTTTCACTGCAATAAGTTTTGAATTCATTTGAAGTGAATTCTCCCCCATTATCTGTCCTGAGAGTACCTATCTTTTCTTTTACTTCATTTTCAACAAGTTGGCGAAAAATTTTAAACTTATCAAATGCTTCTGACTTGTTCTTCAAAAAGTAAACCCAAGTCATTCTGCTGAAATCATCAATGAATAGTAAGAAATATTTGCAACCACCAAATGAAGTTTGTAGTGGACCACAAACATCACTGTGAACTAGTTGTAGCCGCCTATTTGCACGCCATGAACTTGTTGCAAAACTTTCTTGATTTTGTTTGCCATAAATGTAAGCTTTACATTTTGCATTTTCCCTTTTGAATATGGGAAGTCCTTTAACCATTCCTTGTTTCTGCAATTGAGAAAGACTCTCAAAATTCAAATGTCCATATCTTACATGCCATAGTCTTATAGGTGAAATACCTGTAGTCATTGCCCCTACAAAATCACAATGCCTTGGAATAATTGTCCCTTTCATCCGTAACAGTTTTCCATCTTCGTAACCTGTCATAACTGTTTTCAAGTTCTGTTTCACTGAATTAATCTTCAATAAACCATCTTCCATAATCTCCTGATGCCCCGCTTGTCGAATCGTGACTAAAGAGAGCAAAGTTTTCTTGAAACTGGGTACATACCATACATTGGAAATCAATTTTTCTCCAATGTCAGGGAGAAAAACTTTTACTACTCCTTTTCCATAAAGAGTATGTTTTGTATCGTCAACAAGAAAAATGGAATTAAGTTGGCATTCTTGAAAATTCCAGAAAAAATCACGTCGACAAGTGATGTGTTGAGTTGCCCCGGAATCCAAGATCCAGGCATCTTCATAGTCACTTCTAAGATGAGATGAAATTTGTGAGGCTGGTGATGAAGTAAAAACATATTCTGAGCTATCTTCATCTTGATCATTTGCAAATTGTGTTGAATGTTGTTGAAACTTGGGAATTTTATTAAGTGAAGTGCGACAATCTTCAGCATAATGGCCAACTTTGTTGCATCTTCGACACACAATTTAACTTAAGTCTCTTCCTCTTCCTGGAGATTGTCCTCTGCCTCTGCTTTGACCTCTATTTTGAGATTGTCCTCTACCTTGATGATTATATCCTTGTCCTTGAAAATTGCCTCTTCCTTGGTTGTTTCCTCTACCTTGAAAATTATTTCTTCCGCCTCTGTTAAAATTGGTGCCTTTGCTTTGGCTTCGGCCTCGATTATGTGCTGCTTGATTCTGATTCCCTCTGCCTCTTCCTCAAGAACTATCTGCTGATGACTTACTAGTGCTAGCCTCTATGAGAAAAACATCTTCACCGACTTTCTTCTTCTTCCCAAAAGTTTTATCATGTTGACTCAACATTTCACAAAGCTCATCAAACTTTAGTTTCTCTAATTTCCCAGTTACTTGTAAAGTCTCTAAAAAATGCGTATAGGAAGAAGGAAGCCCAGCAATTACAATTGTGACCATAAAGCTATCATCAATTGCGGGAAAAACTAGCATTAATAATTTCTTGCTTGATATTCTTAATTCTTGAGAGATATTCAAGAACATCACAGCCTTCAGTTAGTTTTTTTTTGCGACAATTTTAATTGTAGATCGACCTTCTTTGATTCAGGCTGAGTATCAAAGAGGTCTTTAAAAATTTTCAAGGCAGACCATGCATCTGTAGCATTTTCTATATGGACATACATTTCATCATTCACAGACGATTTAATAAGAGCTAAGGCTTTAGCATTCTTGATTTCCCATTTTTCCAGTGCGTCTGCATTTGTGGGTTTATTCGGTTTAACAACGCCATCACATATTCCCTGCCATAATTCATTGTAAATGAGTGTACTTTCAATGAGACGATGCCACGTTTTATAATATTTGGTGCCTTCTAGTTTGTCGGAATCAGAAAACAAATTAATCAACTTAGACATTTTAGCGTTGTAGTGTCGCACCAAGAATCAGAACAGAAAGGACAAGATAGTCAACACAACACACCACGCAAAAAACACGATCTATCGGGGCTTGGCCTTGACCCTCAAATAGTCGTCAAAACAGGAGAATATTGACTGAGCTTTGCACTTGGCTCTAGTCAATTTCTCAAATGTTTACAGGGCAACTTTCAAAATTTGACTGTTTACAATGGTGCTTTTGCACAATAAATTTTTTTTACCCCCACTCAAAGTAAAAAATACTTTGAGTTACAATGTGATGATCCCCAAAAAAAACTTCTTAAAAACAAATTACACCTTATCTCTCCAATTTACAAATAAAACTCCTTATTACTCCAAAACAAAAAATAAATTTCAAAACATCACCCTTATTACTCCATTACAAGGCTTTTTTTTTTTTTTTTTTTAAATACTCTTAAAACCTCACTCATCACTCTATTACAAAGCTTTTAAATCTCACCTTATTTCTCCCAAAACAAATCACTTATTAGAGTCTTCTTATTACTCCAAAATTTTCAATCCCTAACAATTACAAATATCCCTTATTACTTCGTTACTGGGCACTTCGGCCCATCAGCTTTCATATTGGTTTTGTCTTCACACTGTGCATTTAGCAAACTAGAAGTCTACCGAGTACAAATCCGCGTTGGATGGAATTGAAAACGGATTTTCACCAACAGTTTTAATTCACTGACCCAGTTTTCGGTGCTTTGGTCTTTTCGAAAAGAATATGGATGATTTGGCTGTCACATCAAACCAGCAAGAAGTAGTCAGTTGCTCATCGCTTTCTGTCTATGTAGAAACTTCATGACAACTCAGGCATTTCAGTCACTCATACACCCTTTAAATTCTAACATCTGCATGTGGTAGCCAGCCACAACGAGACAACTGCTAGCTTTCAAGAAGTCTCGCAACTCGAGAAATTTGCGTTTGCGTACAGATGTATATCATCTGAACGAAGAAACAGAATCGCCCAGGAAACTGGACAGGGGGGCTGATTCTAGTATGAAAACGTATCGATCAAAAAGCTTTGTTCAGTTTGACTCCTTTTGGAAGTTGAACTAAGTCGTTCAAGTCGTTTGTCCATTATAATATATACATCATCTGTGGCCAGAAAGGATAGATGATTAAACTGATATTTTAAGACCTGGAGATCTAATGCTAGTGTGCCTTTTAAAACTTCACAAAAAACTACCTGGTCCAACTCAGACAATAGCGAGAACCAAAATATCGAATGGATGTATATTGAGAAACTCTCTCAAGGTATTTCCCTCTTCTCACTAGGGATCAAAATTGAACATGTCAGAGCCCTTCAAAGGGTCTCTGGCACGTCAGAGAAGTAGTGAGAAAATTTTACCAGTCAAAAAAAAATTAAAAATTGATTTTTGTCATTTAAAAAAAAAAATTGGAATAATATCTTAAATGTTTTTAAGAAGGGCTGTCAAATTGTCAACTTTTTTTTTAAATTTCATTTTTTCTCAAATTAGAATTTTAAGAATGTTGAATTTGTAAATTTCTTTTCATGTTAAAACTTAAATTCCATTTCAAAAACAACAGTTTCCTTTTGAGTTGTTTTTTCTCATTTCAAAAACTCCCATTTCAAAAACAACAGTTTCCTTTTGAGTTGTTTTTTCTAATTTTGCATATGATGCAAGTTATTATTAATTATTATGTCACAATTATCTTTTGATACCACTACATTTGGCAGTTTCTGAGTTGCTCTAATTTCAAAAACAATAGTTTCTTTTTGAGTTGTTTTTTCTAATTGTGCATATGATGGAAGTTCTTATTAATTGTTATGTCACAATTACCCTTTGATACCATTACATTTGGTAGTTTCAATTGAGAGGGACTAGATGTCAATATAGGCCATGTATTAGGTCTGTAATTTCATTGGGTTGTGCCTGAAGGCTGCCCAAAGCAAGGTTTGACGACGATTTAAGCTGGAGATGAACATAGATTCATCATTCAGCGAATTTAAGCATGATTTATGCTTGGAGAGGAGGGCATTCAACAGGCTTCCTAATATACTGGACTTGATTTGTTTGAGGAATCACAATTCCTTGTATGTTTTCATATTAAAAAATGAGATACCAAAAACATATACACCTTTGTACACACTTTCGTTGAATCCTAAACCCGTTTAGTATTTTACTGAATTTTTTCATTCATGCAATAAACTTAAATTTGATTGAGCTACTTGTATATTGGCTTGAACGTTCTGGTCACAAAAATTTCCTACAAAACTAATCCTTATCTGGACTGGAGGAGGGATATAGGTCTCGTGGCTATCCATTAATCTTATGTGGTTAGATTTCTCAATCACACATGTGTAAGAGTAATGCATTTATTAATGCAGCGTTCGACATAGAAGTATATTTTTGTTTGTGAAAAAATAAAAAGAAATTTGAAAATAATTTACTATTGTCAATTGAATTGCTCCTTTTTTATGCTTTTCATAATGGAAGTGCTACATGAATGTGTGCCCTTCTAAATGAAAATAAGACCTGCACTTCAAATTTGATCATTGCTTCTCACACGCACAAATAGGAAAGAGTTTCCAATCCATCCAGTGAGCGGTGCAGCTGAATGTGTTTAGTCCAAAAATAGATGCCCGACTAAGATGTCAGAAACTCCCAGTTGCAAAGCCGAGGCTCGAAAAACGAAGAAATTTCTTTTTGGTCTGAGATTTTATGGCGAGTTAACTCAAAGCAGGGAGAAATGCTGGAATCCTTCCGAAGAGCGCCTGATAGTGGCCTCCCATTGTTTGATTCATGGCACCTCTGAAACCCTGAGGTTATTGATCGGGAGGAATTGGACAATCTGACGATGTCAGACCAGAAGGTTTCTGTGGAGATGCAGAAGGATGCCAATGGACTTGAAAAACATGTACTCAAGGAACCCCGTGAAGCGGAGCAGTAACAATGTTGAAGCAGAGCAGTAACAAAATTTCAAAAAACAGGGGCAATTTTTGATAATACTAAAAAAAATAATTCCATCCAACTTTGCATTAAATCCAGGCAGGGCGTATGTTCCAACATCAAAAAATCATAATCAATTTGCAGATTAAAATCTGAAATCACAAAACTGGGAAATTTCATATCAATTATTCACTTGATCAAATCAAAAGAGTTTTCTAAAAACCTGTAGAGCTGGAATCATCTCCTCAAATCAACTGCTGGAATCTCTTCCTCAAATCAACTGCAACATTACTGGAGCTCTGATACCACAATAATGGCAGAAGTGTCCTCAGACACATAATTTTACTAATCAGAAAAAATAATTACGTAATTGATTTGCAAGAGCTTACACCCGAACAACCAAACACTCTTGCAATAAGCTATTTATAAGCTCCATGTCATAACTACCTCTAATTATGGATCACTTATTAAATAACAAGTGTCCATTTACATTAAATGCTATTCAAACCAACTAGCTAACTAATCTCCTAAAATTGAGCCTAAGATACGACACATTTGGAGAGCCATATCTTGTTACAACAATATACTAATTTCTAATTGTATCCATTAATTAATTAATCATTCTAGAATAATAATTATTAATTTAATTTCTTAAATTACTAATTATTTTATTTCAATTTTATAACCTATGATAATAAAGTATTTTTGCATCGTCTAACAAAATTGCAATGTTAGCATAGATATTTTCTGCAAGTGATTTGTGTTATTTCATAGCTAGATGATTTATTGAATTTCATAGTATTTACCATTTAGTATCTTTCATTTCTTGAATAGACAAGCATTTACTTTCTTGGATTGGAACTAGCTTCACTATCAATAGTCAGTCTCCTTCTAATCAACAAAGTAGTAGTCTGGCACCCTAATGGTCTAGCGCAACAGTTTAGAAATGACATAAGTAGAATAATTCATTTGTTGTGTATATAGCACTGTCACCTCCATTTTTGTATGAAACCACACATTAATAAAGTAAAATTGGTAGGCATAGGAGTTGCAACATCATTGCTGCAATACTGATGCTCATCACTCTTTGGTGTCGCTACTAGGGAGGTGTCTATGTAGATGTAGTTTGTGATTTTATTTCTAATTTTCATTTAGTCGGTAGATGTTACTTTTATTTCCTTTATGTTTTTCAGTTAATTATAAAAACACATAAAAAAAATCATGCCTCGTAGGAGTATAAATAATTTATGGAAATTCTTTCCAAATACCCCCATGCCATCAAATACTTAGCCTTCCTTCTTCCTCGTTGATTGTTAGCTTCCCTCACCAGTCTGCAGGGGGAATAGAGCACCCATTACGGGAACAACCACAAATATTTGAAGAGCCTATTGGGGATGAAGAAGAAGAAACCATTCTACACACTTACACCATGGCTGAAAATAAAAATGGTACTAAAAACATAAATGAGGGTGCTTTTCCCATTAGAAATACTAATGAATATGGTGGGATGAAAAACATAATCCCCTTTTCCCTTCCCCACTTTAATGGCTTAACCTTAGAGGACCCTGGTACCTTTTTGAGTTTGTTGTCATCTGAATAACTTATGATTATACCTCTGACGACCATAAATTGAAGTTGTTCCCAACCACCATTAAGGATGTAGCCTTGCGCCAGTTCATGTGTTTACTTGGGGAAAACATCACTACTTGGGATCCAATGCAACAAGCCTTTAACAACAAGTATAGGGACTATTGTAGGTTGAAATATGCCAAAGATAAAATCTTTAGAATGAGCTTGGGACATGATGAATCCTTGTAATATTATGAGGAAATATTCCAGCTCAGTTACAAAATGGCCAGATACACCCTTGATCCTAAATCACTCAAGTTAGTCATTCTTAGAGGAATCAGGGAGGACATCATGGAAACCCTAAAAATGTTTTCTAAAGGGTACTTTTATCAGCTGTCTTATGAGGATATCAAGACAATTTTCAAAAAACATTCTAGGGCTACTAGAAAGAAGGGTAGGGTTGGTCAAGATTTCACCAATTCCTCTTCCTCCAACATGCCTATTAAGGGTGAAATTGGAAACATGTTGGAATATGTTAAAAGAGAAATGCTACACACCCTTTCTTTGCAAATGGACACCATGGAGATGAAGAGGAACTAGGAGGAACCATAGAGAGCCTTGGTTATATTTTTCCCTAGTATCACTAGAGGGCACACCAGAACTGAATGTCCATTGAATGTTATAGAGGTTTGCTTGGTTTATGAGGAAATACATTCCACATATAAGTGCCCTTCTCTACCAGGGTTGAAGATTTTATATCAAGGGTTTGAAGGTGGGGCTGAAGAACTCTACTATATCAATTAAAGAGTCTTCGAGGACCTTGACAATACCATCATGGCATGCAAGGGGCATCCTACTCCTACGACAATCCAAATCAGAGTACATCCCTTCCCCCTTGGTGTTCTCCTGCTGACCCTTCATGGTCCACACCTTCTCCTTGGTCTTATGCGCCTTAATACCCTTCCCAACCTTCCAATCAGTCATTTCATCCATATTCTCCCCCACATCCTCATTGAAATACCCCATCACAAGGTTGGAGGCCTCCATTCAACCAACCTTCTTCCTTACTATGTCCACCTCAATCTCAACCACAAATCCTTCATCCTACACCACCTAAGAAACCTCATATCCTTACTCAACCAAAACTTATCCCGAAAAACAAATAGGTACAACAAGTCTATAATGGAGAGACATCCTACCCTGCCTATGTTATGGGAATTCACGAAATCAACCTTACGTCTGGAAGAATGCTTCAAGATCACCAACCTCCATCTCGACTTGAGGAGATTGATGAGTAAAATGAATAGAGTGTTCATAAATCCAATCCACCTCCTTTTCCTGAAGGATTGATCTATCCTAGTCAGCACACCTCAGAAGATACTCAACTTCTGGGAGAATTAAAAAACTTGTCTGTTAAAATCCCACTCCTCCAAGCCATCAAGGATGTCTCCATATACAACAAGATAATCAAGGATAAACGCTTCAAAAATCTTCAGAGAAGAAATAAAGACACCCCTACCATTAATTTCATTGGACAATTGTTTGACTTAATGTTGGGGACAATGATTTTCCCAAAGTATCTAGACCCTGGAAGGCTTGTGGTAGATGTTCACATTGATGGAATCATTGTCCCCCACACCTTGATTGATATTGGGGTTTCCATCAATGTTATGACTAAGGAGTCCATGCTCAAACTAAATCTCCAAGGACCATTAAGAAATATGACAACAATATTGCATCTTGCAAATAGATCCACAATATGTCCTAAGGGAGTTGTTGAGGATGTGAAGGTATCTATTGATTCCTAGGAGCACCCTACTGATTTCTTAGTTCTCCGACCCAAGAAAAAATCAATGGTTATCAAACCATCCTTGGAAGGCCATGGCTATCCACTATTGATTCTCACATAAGTTGTAGGGCTAGGAACATGACCATAAATAATGGGCATTTGTCCAAACAGTTGGTCTTGTGCCCTCCTACTCGACCATCCCTAGAGAACGAATTACCCTTATGGTTGTAAGAGGAGGAGGAATATGAAGTGTACCATGCCCAATCCTACCCAATATGTACCCTAGATGCTAATATAGGAGGATGGAAACTTGATGAAGATGACCTCATTGATCAAATCCTCCGAAACCAGCCCCCTACTGCCATGCCTCTTGATGAAATGGTGAAAAAATGTGAAGATAACCCTTGGAATGATGTCTGCCTAGTTGACTCAAGTCCTATTCATATCAAAATGGTAGAATTTGGACCATCTAAAACATTGAAAATCAACCCCTCTCTCTCAACCAATCAAGAAGAGAAGTTGTGCAACATGCTGAGAGAGCACTTGGATGCTTTTTCTTAGAGCTATAAGGAAATGAAGGGAGTGGATCCTTGAGTGTGTTCTCAACACATGTACATTAGATAAGGATGAAAATGAGTCTGCCAAACATAGGGAGAATAAACCCATCCCTCAAAGACATAGTCAAAGAATAATTTCAGAATTTGTCGGATGCAGGGTTCATTTATCCCATCTCAGATAGTGAGTGGGCATCCCCTATAGTTTTGGTCCCAAAGAAGAATGGGAAGTGGGGGATCTATTTGGACTACTCGCCAAGGACTCCGAATTTTTTTGGTCAGAAATTTGGCAACAGGCCCTAGAAATATTCAAGGAAACGTTGACTACTACACCCATACTCAGAGGCCTAAAATTGGCTCCTCCTTTCCACATCCATGCTAACGCATATGACAAAGATATAGGATCATCTCTAAGTGAGATAGATGACAAGTTTCCTTATGCCATTTACTTCATTAGTAAAAATATATCCAAGGATGAATTGAACTACATTGTAACTCAAAAGGGACTCCTAGCTGTTGTCTACTCTTGAAACAAATTCAGACACTACATCACTGGTTATCAAACCTTTGTGCATAATGATCATGGTTCCATCAAATACTTAATTAACAAACTTAATGTGAATGCTAGAATTATTAGATGGTTGACTTTATTACATCAGTTTGAGTTAACTATCATTGGTAAGCCAGGTAGAGAAAACGCAGATGTAGATTTTTTGTCTAGACTTGCATTACCTACAGGTGAGGAAGGAATGGTTGGTGATCACCTACCACATGAGAATTTATTTGTTATTTCAGTCCTCTCTCCATGGTTTTTTGACATAGGCAACTACGTAGATGGTGCAATGTTCCCTCCAAATCTGTCATCCAGGTTGAAGATTAGAATTGCAAGGAAGATCTCCCCATTCACTTGGATCAGGGGCAATCTCTTAAAGATGGGTCTAGATCAAATTTTAAGGAGGTGTGTCAGGGAGGAGGAAGTCTTTGACACCCTTCTAGCCTATCATGATGGACCTTGTGTCGGTCACTTAGCAACCAAGAGGGAAACTTTCACGGTACTACGAGTTGGCTACTACTGGCCCACTTTCCACCAAGATGCCAGCCGATTCACCATTCAACATGATCAGTGCCAAAGAATGGGGAAATCTACACCCACTGATGAAATCCCATTACAACCATAGGTGGCTCTAGATCCATTTGACAAGCGGGGCATGGATTTCATTAGGTCCATTGATTCACCATCAGGGAAGAAAAGGTACATAATTGTATGCAAAAATTATTCGACAAAGTGGGTTGAGACCAGGGTTGTCAAGGTAGCAATAGAGGAGAAAGTGGTTGAGTTCTTCAGGGAGAATGTCTACAAGTTTGGGTACCCTAGAGAACTAGCCACCAATTAGGGAGCTCAATCCATATCACATATGATCAAGAATTTGTTGTGGAAGCATAGGATAAAACACAGAAAGTCAGCTACCTATCCACCTCAGGCCAATGGAAAAGTAGAGGTCAGTAACAGAGCATTGGAAGGCATCCTCATGAAGGTCATGAGTAGAAGAAGAAAATATTGGGTTGATACACTAGTGGAGGCCACTTGGGCCTATAATACAACTTTGAAGACAACCAATGGATTCACCCCTTATGACTTGGTCTACGGAAAGAAGGCTCTTCTCTCCATTGATTTTGATTACAACACTTTTAGAATGGAAACACAGTTAGATTTGGATGTTACAAAGGCACAATAGGAGAGGGTGCTCCACCTAAATGGTCTAGATGAATTTAGGATGCACACCCTCCTACACATTGAAGTTATCCAAGTACAGAGGAAGGTTTGGTATGAAAAAAACATTAAGGACAAGGTTTTTCAATATGGGGATTAGGCTATGCTATATGACTCCAGGATCAAGGAATTCAAAGGAAAATTCATGACTAGGAGGTTAGGCCCACAACTGATATAGAAGTGCCATGACAATGGGGCTATTCAAATTAGGACCATTGATGAGGAAGGTATTCCCTTGCTTGTCAATGGATATAGATTAAAATCTTATAAAATACCTCTTTCTAGAGACAAGTTCATCAACATGATTAGTAAATAGGTAAATGTGTTTGAAAGTGTCTTAGATTCGAAGTCACATCATTCTTAAAGATTGTTTTTTTATTTGTGTGAAAAAGAGAAAAAATAAGAAGGAAAAGACAATAAGAGGTGTATGTGAAAACCTATATGAAGCATTTAAGGCCAACTCTTGTGTTGAAAACCTCCTTGAGGGATCCCTGGAGTGGAAAAAAGAAAAAATAAAAATATCCCTAGGTGAAAACCTCCTTTGAGGCACCTAGGGCATGGAAGCAGTTTGAAAACCTCTTTTGCGGTGACCTGTTTATCTTTCAAAAGAGATATAGAGAAAAAAGAGAAAAAAAAAAAAAGACCAAAATTATACCATGGAAGGGACCTCAAACCTATCCACCAATATCTTATGTTATTTTGTAGGTTTAGAAGGTAATAAAGGATGCAAAGCTACAATGTTATGCAACTGGCTCACAAAATAGAAGAAAATATAGATAAACGACTTCAAAATCAACCTCTTCGAGGGGGAAACCTACTTTACATTACACAAATGAACAATTCTTGGATGATACAAATGACAAGATGTCCTTTACATATATAGGAATCCAAGGGGTCACAATATAGTGAAAGCCAACTTAACCATAATAGTATAAGGGAACAACAATAACAATAGTGGGTTTCTATGGGGCACAATAATAACAATATGGGGAGAAGATGGGTAGATCAATAACAATAAGGGGATATAATGACAATAATAATAAGGGAATACACTAATATTATAGTGACCTAACATGCCACTCTTCTTCATAAAAGTGTTTTCCTTAACACGAGTAGTTTCGAATGCTTCTATATAACATTCTCATGCTCTTGTGTGGAATCTTCAGTGGGTAATTTCTTCCACTTAATGAGATACTCTAAAATTGATCGATTTCGTAGTTACCGAGTTCTTGTTTCGATGATTGCTTCAAGTTCCAAAGTGATTTTTCCTTCCTCATTAAGTTCTTGCAATATTATTTGAACTAGGAGCTTGTCACCTATAACCTTCTTTACATATGAAACATCGAAAACTCGTTGCACTCGAGAAGCTATATAAAGCTCCAATTTGCATGGCATAGTACCAATATTTTGCAACGCCTTGTACGAAACATAATACTTTGGTGATAATTTATTATCATTGTTAGCTTTCTTGAGGGACATTTGTTTGTATGGTTGTAACCATAGAAATACCCAGTCACCTACATCAAAACTTCTTTCACTACAATGTTGATTTTCCTGTTGTTACATTCTATTCTATGCCAAAGTGAGGTTATCTTTTAAGAGTTGCACAACTAGCCATTGATGATCGATGTGATCTTCCATCACTTGAAACTTATAATTTTCCATTAAATATGATGTGATGGATAGTGTATGATATCCATAAAGTGACATAAATGGGGTCATTGTTGCTGTAGTATGAAAGGAAGTGTTATACCACCATTCATCCAGAGGCAACCATTTGACTCACTATGTTTTTTTATCAGATACAAAGAAACGAAGATATTCTTCCAAACATTTGTTCACTATCTCGGTTTTCCCATCAGATTGAGGACGATAAGATGAGCTAGTGAGCTAACTAAGTACGTAGACAAGAAAATAATTTTGTCCGAACATTTCTTGTGAAAATGGGATCTCTATCGCTTACAATAATCTTTGGGTTTCCATGTAGCTTTTGAATTGTTTCCATAAATGCAGTAGCAATTGTACTGGATTTAAAGGGATGAGATAATGCAAAAAAGTGTGCATACTGGGTAATTCTATCAGCTACCACCATGATGATACTCTTTCCTTTAGACTTGGGTAAACATGTGATAAAATCCATTGAAACCTCCTCCCAATGTTGACTTGGAACGGATAAAGGTTGTAATAAACCTAGGGTCTTAATTGTTTCAACTTTATTTTTTTTGGGAAACCAAAAATTCTGCCACAAACCTTTGAATAACATATTTAAAGCCATCCCCAAAAAATTCCTACTTAACCCTATGGTATGTTTCTGAAAATCCTAAATGCTCTCCTAAGGGAGAGGTGTGAAATTCCATAAGAATATTATGTTTGAGTTGGGAATTCTTATAGAGGTATAAGTGATCTATGTACCATAACAAATCATTTTTCTAGTTAAATGTATCAGATGTAATGGGACCTTGTTGTAAGTTTTGAATGAGTGCCCAAAATTATTTGTCATTCTTCCATTAATCTCTTTCTTCATTTATCCAATCTAGCTTGATAATAGAAATGGCACAAAGAAATGCTTCCACATCCTCATCCATTCTTGAGAGTGCAACTGCAAAAACATTTTTGTTCCCTTTTTTGTGTATGATTTCAAAGTCATAACCTAACATCTTTGTGACCCATTTCTGCTGCTCTTCTGAAGATAATATTTGTTCTAGAAAGCGTTTAAGACTATCATGAACGATTTTCACCTTAAAGTGTCTTCTAATTAGATAAGGTTGTCATTTCATAAGTGCATGTAGTATTGCCAAAATTTCCTTCTCATAAATAACTTTGTCTAAATACTTTCATTTGATTGGCTGACTTTTGAAAGAAATGGGTCTTTCTTCTTGCATTAAAAGAGCACCAATTCCATTTCTTGGGGCATCACATTCTACAATAAAGTTTTTTATGAAGTGTGGCATAGCAATGACCGGTTCTTGGTACATTTCGTATTCAAGACATTCAAAGGCTTTTGTTGCTTCTCGAGTCCAAGAAAATGCATCTTTCTTCAGTAATGTTGTTACAGGTGCTACTATTCTCCCATAACTCTTCACAAGCGTGCAATAATACCTTGTCAACCGGATGTGTTAGAGCCTAGATTTACCTCAGGTTGAAAAGGTAGGATCCAAGTCCAACATCAAACCACAATCAACCTGGTAGCTACCACCAGGTCAGGAGAGGGCTCTCTCCGGGTCAATCTCAGGAAATTATGATCACTGAGGGCTTGAGATGACTGATATAGTTACTGATTTTAGGCTAGGTATAGATGTAAAGGAGTTTGATTGAACTCAATGATTTTTTGTGGGCTCTAATGGAAAAAAAAAAATTGGGTGCAGGGAATGAGGCTCAGTCTTGCAGAGGTCTCAATGGGGCAAGGTAGGAAACTATATTTGGCACTCTAAATCAAATGAGATGGATGGATTAGATAGAGGAGGAGTTGAACAGGGCAAAAGAAGCCATGGATCCTCTCCAAACAGTTCAAAACATCAAGAAACTAAAGGAAACTTCAAGTAGAGCACTGCAGTTTCAATGTATTCCACTTACACTATTGTTTGATTTAGCTGAGAAGAAATAAGAGTGAAAATGACATACATAATACATAAGAATATTCACAAATACATAAGAAAGCACTGTACCAAAACAAAATTCCATAGGGATCCCAAAGAGTGTTTCCAACCTCGGTCTCAATTTCTTAGCCAAAATGCTGATATGAGTGTACAATGAAGCTCCTTACTTTCTTAAGATTCCAACCATGCTAATGACTGAAAAAATACATAATATAGACAAAAAATACCTCATCCTAACCTCTAGGGGTCGAGCTCACATGTTTAGGACCTATTCCAACTAATTCTAAACTAAGAACTAGAAATCAGGTAGTGGAACAGCATGCCTCTAGAAACAAGGGAAATGATTCATTCAGTTTCAAACTTTTTAACTAATGAATATACCTACAAAAGTCAAAATTTGACATATTTACATCATGATCCATCAATGTACATGAAATTACATCAAAATTTTAACAAAGTGAAACTAGTGAAAGCTGGGCGAAAAATAGAGCAATACTTGGTCAAATTGGAAAAATTTCCTCTATGTGTTGTGCCTAATTCTCTATGTGTAGCGCCTATTTGGACCCACTCTTGGAGGCCTTCCTGATGTCCAAATTAGATGAAAGTGTACTTGTTGGAAAGGTCTACCTGTCAGCTTTCCAACCCAAGTGGAATTTTTCAATGTGGCCTTCATGTGCCCTGTCAAAAATCAAATCTCCCAAGACTGCTCCTATGTGTCAAAATAGGGGCAGTAAGGTCATTTCTTGAGTGTTTTTGACCATTTTGACGGCTCAAAACCTGCCCAAATTTCTTGGCAATTGGTAGGCAAGCATATTGTTTCATGCCAAATCCAAGAATGCTGAGTTTTTGTGCTTTGAAGGCTCCTATCAAAAGCGAGCGCCATGTGGTGCGGCGCATAGGGCAGAGAATCTTGTTTTTTGTGCCAAAAATTTCGAAAATGCAAAAAATGCCCCAATTTTTTTGAAATTTGGGCTGAGTCTTCTCCATCAAGCATGTTGTTGGGCCAAGGAAGCCTCATCCACTATCTGAAGTCGATCATGCTCCTTTTGCGTCTTTAATGCCTTCTTCAATTTTGCCTTTAAGCTCTTGATTCTTGCCTTGCAAACTTTGTTCCTCGCCATGTAATGAAAAGCCATGTGTCTCAACAAGTCTTTCTCCTTGTTGGCCTTCTCCAACAATCTCTCTAAGTAGATATTGACTCTTTTGAGCCAAGACTCCCAATCGGCATTGACCTCTTGCTCTAGTGAAGTGAACTCCACCCTCCTCCTTTGGGCAGCTTGGCGATCCTCGCGAATGTTTTGCAACTCTATGATCTCTTGCTGATATTCAAGCTACTTATTCCTTTGCTCCGAATACTTTATAATCTACTTAGCCCTCTCCAGGTTGAGGGACAAGGCTTTGAAGTCCACCTGCTGCTCTTGGATGATTTCTTTGAGATTTGTCCTTTGTGGGCCCACATTTGTGTCGTCATCCTCAATGAGAATAAAGTCCTACTCACCTGAAGGCCCCTCATCCTGTAATGGCCTTTTTCCTTTGTCCTAAACCTGTGGTGCTGATGACGGAAGCAAGACCCCTTCCATCCAGGATGGAGATAATACTCGCTTGGCTGCTGCGAACAATTCCGTCTAGTGCCTTTCTAATAAGTGATGAACATCGCCATACTAATGGCCTGTGTCTCATGACCCTCATGCTAATAAGAAGGTCCACCTATCTCATGCAAAGCCTCTGAAGGTCCCTAAGGAGCTGTGAAAAACTCACGAGAAACGAAGTCCTCCCAAGTGATGCCCTGCAAGCCAAGTTGATGGATGACCACAATTTTAATGAGAGCAAAATGGTAAATACTGTTGAACTACTGCTGAGGAGTCTTGTGCTACACTAGTGTGGTCATCTTTTCAATATTTTGGCACATGAAGTAAGGGATTTTCATCATCCTCACCCTGGTAAAATGCATCAACAGTTGGATATGATAAGCATATAAACGGGTGAACTGGCCCTCACAGCTGAAATACCTCATAATCAATTTCATTAAAGGAGCTTATGAATCTTTCAAGTATCGAAAAGGAAAAACTCTCTTGAGCTATCTCAAAAAACCAGGCCTTATTTATGGTTCATAATGCTACTGGTCAATTTGCTGCCTCTTGTTCCATTGCTCTCCAATGTTGGGAATACCGGTTGCTAGTGAAATAGATTCTGGTGTTAAAGTGAACATGACACCAGCTAGAGTGTCTTGACCATCATGTAAATGTAACACAAAAGAATGAGCCAACTCATGGTGAAACTGAATGCTATCAACCTTCTCACAAAATTCATAGCAGGACTGGTGCTGAAAAACAAGTGATGGCAAGAGGGCAGGCCTGTAACTCAGCAAGAGAGGTTGGTTCTTCTCTAATATGTTTGCCACCTCTATGAGGCCTCCTGGGTGCATGTACCTTTGTAGGTGAGTCACTGTGTGTCTCCTCTTCATAATCATATGAGGCATTAGATGCCATCTCTACTAGTGATTGAACTGTCTTGATGAGAAGTGGGTGATGATGTGTTGAATTGTCGGGTGATGATGTGTTCAATTGTCTTGAACTGTCTTGATGATGTGTTTTGACTTTTGCCACCAACGGAAGAGTGACATAAGGGACTATAGAGGGAGAGAAAAATGAAGGATTTTAGGGACTATAGGGATAGGGTTTAGTTGGGGAAATAAGGAATTAGGGAATGATTTAGGAGTTTTTGGTATAGGACTAGGGTTTGGGAATTTGTATTTGGGATTTTGGGAAATGGGAATTGGGGTCGGAATAGATGATGTTTTAGGAATGTGTGAATTTAGGGAATAGGGAGATCAAGGAAAATGAGTGAGGGAGTGGAAAGGTGAGGGAATAACTTGGCAGCCAAATAATTGATACAAACCCTAGCACTGTTTCGTTTGGAGAGAGAGGTAGGGTTTGATTTTCTTATCCAACCACCATAAGACAACCACCATAAAACAACTGCCAAAACTGGATAAAAAATAGTGATAAAATATCAACCTACTTGCACAAATGATGATCCACGCGTTTTGGGCGATTTGGAATGAATTGTTGAAGGATTTGGGCTTGCCAGTTGTATGCGCCATTCATCAAACCCAATGCGTCACGTCAGTTATGTGCGTCGCGCATGTGTAAATTTGCACTGGAAATCGTAGCCCAATGCACCGCGCGGGCTATGTTCACTGCGCCACCTGCGCAATGCATCGCGCCTCTGTCTTGGGGCGATTTTTCACCAACCTTATCTCACTTGCTCACCAACATGGCTTTACCTTGCTTCCACTTTATCTTTGAGTGCAAATGAGCTTTTAAAATTGAGAAAA
>APFE030921308.1:24816-40948 GCA_000404065.3 Pinus taeda
TTAAATTGAAAATCAAAAAGGGTAGAACTACCTCTATTTCACATGTGTGTGTGTGTTCATAGAGTTGAATTAACTATAGAATATTACTAAAAATATTTCGTGGATATTTCGTAAATTTTAAATCCTTACTATGTGTGTATTAACTAATGATAATTAAATTTGGCCAACCAAGGGGTGCAACTAAAACAAGGAGAAAAGGTATGATGATGGGAATATTTTAAACAAAGTTATACCATGTTAATACCAAGTCTAATCATTGTTTTTATCACGATGAGGCATATTAAGATGAGGACAATGCAACGAACTAAGGCATTAACTCCCATCGTGCATAACCAAGAAACCATCATAAATGGA
Organism: Pinus taeda; assembly: GCA_000404065.3. Lineage (NCBI taxonomy): Eukaryota > Viridiplantae > Streptophyta > Pinopsida > Pinales > Pinaceae > Pinus > Pinus taeda. The sequence continues at coordinate 25,171 of APFE030921308.1, forward strand.
AGGATGTGGTGGCTTTGGGAGAATATGGAGAGATGTGCCAAAATGGGCATTTGGGAAGGAGATGTTACCCTGATAAGGACAACGAATAGATGGAATAAGGAAGATAAGATATCTAGTGAAAAACAGATGTGTGAGCTCTTATTCTGCAAGATCATATTTTAGTGTGGTGGTGTACACTTGATTGATTTTTGCAAGGTCACTTTGCTCTTCATTATGGCTCTTGTAAATGGTGCTTTGGCAAAACACACAAAACTTAATGTGGAATAGCGTGAGGTCAAATCAAAATGGGAAGGTGAGATGGTATTTATCAAAAGTATGGGTAAGTCGGGTAGTTGTGAAAGGGAATTACGGGCTAGTATTTGTTAATTTTGCTTTCATTTCTAGTCTATTTTTAAAATAATGGAGCACATTCTGAGGGATGATGAGGAGGACTTTAGCTCAGTTTTTGCCAGAATGACAAGATCACTTGAATTCACAAACTCCTTGGTATCGCACCATGCAAAGATGATCTCAACTGAAGCTATGACACAAAATGAATTAATGGCTCATGGGATGGGTTTGTTCTAGCTTAAATTGGATTGATTCCAATTGGAAACAAAGATGTTAGAATTTAGAATGGATAACCCAGGGAGGGTTGTAGAAAGGGGCATTAATGATGAGCCTCACTCAACAAACAATGGAGTGGAGTAGCTTGAAATTGCAATTCAATATGAATATGAAAACAATAATCATGCAAGTGACAACAATGATCATGTGAGTGCTCAGGAAATCAATTTAGAATAGGTCGTCGAAGTAAACAATGGTGTTCATGAAGCCCAGGTCTTGGAAGACATGTAGTTTTTCTTACTTAGTATTTTATGATGTTATGTAGATATGTTGTTTTTGGTGGAGTTTTTTTGATAATATATGGAATTCATTGGTTTAGTATTATTAAATGGATCTTAGGGTATTGCAAAGATAGTGTAATTTTTAAATTTTGGACAGATGTAATAGATTATATGAATTATGTTGTAAAAGACCCTAACCGTCAAACCAAGTTTGTTTATCTAATATTATGAATACTCGTTCCTTTAAAAAAATAATGATAATTAAATTAAAATTCTAGAAAACTATTCCAAAATTGACACTCATAAGTGATATCATATAATTCAAATGAGAAATTGTTTTAAATTTATTTATTTTTATCAAATAATTACTTCGTTTTTACTTATATGTCATTTTTTTGTAGACATATGAACAATTTTTGTATAAATTGAAAATATGGAAAAAATATTGGGATTGGATTCTCTAAATGATCATGATGTTGATGACATTTTGTTGCTTCGGAAGGAAGGAAAGGGGCGTGAACAACCATGTATTGTACAACAACATGTATAATCACACAATGAAATTGACTTTGTCCATTAAAACCATCTAAAACCAAAATAAAAATCATAGATATACCATGTCTATAATTTTTGTAACTAGTCATGCCTACTATAGTCCATCTCCTAACAATTGATGATCTAAAATTAAGTAAAACATGAAAACATATTTTGATAGCATGCCTAATCCTTCAGGAGGGTTATCCAACTTGATGATTACAAGTTGACTAGTGTCTCCCTCTGAATCAGTAAACTGCAAATTTACCAGTGCACAAGTCATCTTTGTCACCTTATTGTCCATCTTCCTCACATGTTTTTGAGTCTCATCTAAGCAAAGAAAAATTTCTTACTACTCCTATGAGAACTCCACTAAAAATTTCCACGTGATCGTTTTAACCAACAAGGGGTCATGATCTATCATGTACTAGATATCAACATGTATATTTTTTCATATAAGCTAGGTAGGTGTTGTATTAGATCATTTCAAAAATATGTTACATTAGATATGTCTTTTATGTGCACTGGTCTACCACTAGGTAAACCTAACTAATCATACGATGAAATTGACTTTCTGTTGAAACAGTTTAAAAAAGAAATTACAACCATAGAAATATTGTGTACATAATCTATTGTAACTAGAATTACCTACCATTGTTCATTTCCTATAATATATGTAGAACATGACAACATATTTTCACAGGGTGACTAATCCTTCAAAAGAGGTATCCGCCTAGAAGCTTATAGGTGGACAAGTTTCTTCATCTTAAATACTAAACTCCAGATTCACCAGAGCATGAGCCATCTTTATCAATTTACTATCTAGCTTCATCATATGTTTTTGAGTCTCGTTTAAGTAGAACAAAATTTCTTGTTGCTCCTATGAGTGCTCCACTAAACTTTCCCTTTGATGATTTTAACCTACTAATAAATATCAACTCTCTACATGTATTTGTGCTTCTAGTCCTTGTATTACTTGTATTTGGTATCTAATTTCCCACCTATACAATCACTTCCTTAGTCGAAATGAACCTACACTCTAATGTAGCTTCTCGCTCTATATTTTTCTTACTAGATTGTCGAGGGTGTATTGTTGCGATATATCCTGGCAAAGCCTTTTGTAGCAATATAAGCTTCAGAGATAGAGGGTTCAATGCCACTGCTACATGATACTCATTCCTAATAAATGTAAATGTTTCTTTTATATATATATATAATAAAATGATAAATTATTATATATTATATATTAATACGGCACAATCTAACTTGTACACAAAATGGATTTGTTTATTGGAATCAAGCGATATAATTTCGAACAAGATTGTGATTTCTTGTTATTTAAAATGCACTTTTGAATGCATAGATGATTCAACACCCTAGAAAACCCTTTATGCACCCAATATTTTCAAATTAAAGAGCTTAAACTTATGTTTCTTATAGATCTCTACCTATTTTTGGGCAAATTTGACTAGAAAATATTCCGAAAAAAGACCATTTCATCAATTAGTTAGACTAGGCATATTAAATCTATTATTATGATATTTTTATTTTATTATTAGTTATTATATTAATTCGATATAAGAAGAAAATGAATATTGCTAAGGTAAGAACTAATTCTCATTGACTTCATAGTGAACTAGATGTTGGTCTACTCCTAAAACGCCATGGGAAAAGAGAGTTTGTCACATGTGTGATAATAGAGGGTTGAAGATGAAAGTGTTGAAAAGCGTGCAACAAGAAATGCTAAATTTAGAATGTGCTAAAAATAGACCTACTAAAAATAACATGTCTAAAATAGCAGTTTGGCCAATGAGGTCATTGGCCACATTGGGTGAGAGGTGAAACTGCTAAAAATAGAAAGTTCTAAAAATAGCATTTCTGGGTTCCTTCCTATTTATAGCAGTCCCTAGTCTATTTATATGAAGTAACATTAATCTTGATCTTAACAACAGTTGGAAATATTAATTAATTAATTCAGTTGAGTTAATTAGTTAACGAAATTCAAATTTGAAGTCTTTGTGAGCATACACATGAGTTGTCCCACTGATTGAGGAATTTATCCTTAATTTCCTCCACTGATTGAGGGAATAAGTATGAGTTTTATAATGAGAGAATTAATTGACTTAGTTCTAACTAGTCAAGTCCAGTTAGATTATTTTAACACGTTGTTAAAATAATAAAATATAGTTTGTTAATGCTTGCATGCATGTGACAACTATTATTTTAGATAACTGAGGATTCACTCATGGATAATGGTTGCATGTTAGTTCTGTTAGAGACCCAGTTGAGATCAGATGTGAGATAGTGTACTATTAGATGCTTGGATATTTCTAGTAAGTATTCCTTGCATGGAGAAGGATCTATTATAGGAGATTGGAGGACTTGTGGCCTATATATTGAGGCCTAGGTAGTCCATGATTTTCATCTTCTGATTGAAGATCATCAAGATCTTCTAACTGCAGAAAGAGGAGGATAGCTCTTGAGTTGATTCTTTTTGTAACCTGAAGAGGGTTTCCACTTGATTGATAATACAGATAGGGGTTTTATGCTAGTGCCTTCCCCAATGATATATCTTATGCTATGGTTGATTATTTCTCTTGATCAGTTATGCATGTTTCTACTTGATGTTGCTCATGAATTCAATTATGCTTCCGCTTAATGTTTTGTAGAAGTAGAACAAGTATTATGCTTTAGGACATTGCATATATCAGGTGAAATTTCTACAGAAAGTCACTTTCTATTAGATTTCTCAACTTATAGTCAACTTCATTTTAATTTTCAAAATATTTGTCACTCTACCAACCTTGTTAACCTACTAAAGGCAACAAAACTATGGTGATCTAGGAATGCTTTTCTCACCTACCTTCAAGCATAGAAATAATAAGTTAAAAAGAAAATCAATTATAGATTATATTGATCTTAGTGGATCTTAGTCATCATCATCATAATGTAAAAATAAATGGATAATAAATTATTAAATATTATATTATAAAATGTTTTTCTTGATATAATTCTATTTATTTTTATTAAAATTTTAAATTATCACCAAATGCATGAGACCTATTTTTTATGGGACAAGCCAAAGTTGCAAGAGTCTAATGAGGTGTACATACTCTATTCCCTTTCGATTTGAACTTATAACTTATTAGGAGGAAACATGTGTTCTTAACCACTAAGCCCACTCAATACTTTACTTCTTAAAAAAATCATTATTATTTCATTTAATTGACAACTTAGATTTTCAATAACAATTATAATATTACATTAATTTTATCAAAAGCACAAAAACTAGTCTTGGATATAAAAAGGAAGTGACCTTCACATCCCATACAACTCTAAACCCATCCAGTTTCATAGTGTTAGATTTCTTCTTGATGACTCATCTTCTCTTGTTCTTGTTCCGCATGTGGTTCAGGTTGTTAGATGCCAACACTCTGATAAGGTTGGCCATGTGAAATATTAGTGTTTTGATCTACACCCTTATGAGAATTGTGGAAAACATATTTATAATTAATGCCCGTATGCACATTTTCACTATTTTTACCAGTTTCCAAAATTCAAAAATCCATCAGCCACCGACACTCAGGGGCCAATGCTGAGTATGCATGGTTAACACCTTTGTGACACGACAGTCAGATCCGCTGCCCCCACCCATGTGACAACCCCTTCAAACCCGTATTAACCATTTACCCAAAGGGTTCGTTTCTCAATCCGAGTCTTACCATGTTATCGATACCTCTCCCAATGCCACGTCAATCGATCATGAGCTGCGGTTCGTGCTTTTGTCAATACACATTCCTACAAGGCGTGGACGTATCAATACTAATTTTTTAGGAACATCCATCTAGCAAGATCGTTTTTCATTATTTTTCAATTCGTTGCGAGAATGAATATGTACATATAGACATGTTAAGCTCAAGAGAAACAATGCTTTGGGATTTCTCTATATTTCATCTTTCACTCTAATTTACAACAGTAAATTTTTTAATATCAAATTGAATAATTATATCGAAGGTTTTTTTAGAAGGAAAAATGAGATTGTTTAGAGGATTTTTTGCATTTTGTTGTTATTAGTTGAGTTGAGAGATTTATTTTACAATCTAGTATGAAAGTAATTATATTCATTTCTTTTAAAATAAAAATAAAATATTTAAATAAAAAGCAATATCACTATAATAAATAAGAAAAAAAAAAGTGGAATAACTAGATTTAACTGGACAGGATGGACGTAGGGCATAGGGGTCGATCCTGAAACCCTAGGCCTCTGGCCTAGGTGACGTAGACAGCCTACTCTTCACTGACCAGCAGGTACGGGGTGGACGGATGGCAACCTCACAGGGTATCTGCGTATACGAGGTACCCTAGCAGCTGTCAAGCGGGCGTTTTCACATTGACTCTCCTCGGTTAAGCCTTGGAGGGTTCTTTCGCACGGCGGTTTGTTTTTGACAGTTTCCCCGGAAGGTTTATCCCTGTATCAGCGTTCCAAGGTGGGTTTTCACGAAGTTTTACCCTAATCAACCTGTCGCTTTACCACTGTCGGTGTTGGGAGTGCCTCCTTCGGAAACGGGTGTCTGCGAGGTGTCAGGTTTTACCATAGTTTAGTTACCATGGGTTTCCACAATGAGGCGGTGGACTTAGACCCAGCCCCAGAAGACATCCTTTCGGTCTGGGGCAAGGAAGTTACTGAGCAGAACCTGGATGAGTTTTTTAGACAGGGTAAAAACTTTGAACCAGTCAAATTTCCAGCTGGTGGTCCGCGGAGCAGCAAATCAACTTTGGAGCAGGGTTCGTTTTCCCCTGGTGCGTTTGGAAATTCAGGGGTTTGCACAGGAGTTTCAGAAACCTGAGAGAAGGAATGCCCACAGTCTGAGAAGGGCTTCCCAGCTGGTAAGATCCTTTCCCCATCGAAGATTTTTTGTCCGTCGGGCGGCCTTGAAGACATTATAAATTTCAATGCCAGACAAGGTTTATGGAGTACAATAGGTAGTTTGCATGGCCAGGATAGAGCTGATTGTGAAAGAAGTGGCCCATTGGCAGTTTTCCGACCTCTATCCTCAAAGGACTTTGTTTCAAGCGACCCGGTAAATAAGGGTTTTGGGTCCGAAGTTGGGAAGGTTTCTAATCAAAGGTATGATGCTCCAAAACCTGTCACTGGGGGGCCGGAAGAGAAGGGGAGTTTTTCCTCTGGCAAGGAAGGAATCCCATCAGGAGCACTATGCCATTTATCCACAGAAAAGGTTGATATCCCCTCGGCGAGTGAGGTGCTTGGAACCCAGAAGGAACTAGACGCTACAGGCATTGTCAGAGAGGAGGTTTTGGACCGAGAGAGGGTTGGGGGTAAGAGAAAGAAGGCAAAGACTCTAAAAGCGAGAAGGTTAGCTGGGAACCTGTTACTGGGAATGGACGTTCAAGTAGAAGACGCTTTGAAGGTGGCAGAGAGCACGCTCATGGGTCGGGTAAGGGGTCGCCCGATCTCAGGTAAATTTCTGCAGCAATGGGCGGAAGGCCACTGGAAGGAGACACCGACAAAGTCTTTCAAAACTGTAACTATGGTCAAAGGGTGGTTCATGATCAGCTTTGATAGTAAAGCAGCCATGGAATGGGTTGAAGGAAGGGATTGGGCTATGGGGAAACGCCTAGTTTTTTTCAAAAGATGGACTCCGCTCTTCGATGCGGCCAAGGAAAAGGTGGAGGAGTTTCCCGTCTGGGTGAGGGCACCTGGGCTCCCACCTTTCCTTTAGGTGGATTCGGTCTTTTCCTCTATCGGGAACTCTCTGGGTACGTTCTTGGAAGCCGACAAATCCTTTCTTGTCACACACGAAAGGGTTGTAGCGAGGATTTTGGTGTGCCTGAATCCCAGCGGAAAACTAGTGGACAATCAATTTGCAATATAGAGAATATGTCTTTGAACAATTGTTGGATTATGAACTGTTACCATTCAGGTGCCACAGATGCCATGAGCTTGGTCATCTGGCAAAGGATTGCCCTCTCAGGAGGCGTAAAAGGAGGGTTCATAAAACAGCCGAAAAGTGGGAGCGGAGCATGGGGGAAGAGCTAATCTCGGCAGCCAAGGACATCTCAGAAAACAAGCCTATGGAAGGGGTTCAAGGATAGGAGGTGGAAGCTCTGTCTCAGTCAAAAGGAGATCTGAACATGTAGACGAAGACTAGATCGATCCTGGAAAATCTCCAGTGGGGACCTCTGAAGCCACAATTAATATTTCTCCCGGTAAGCAATCAGACCCTCAAATCTCTGTCATTTCTCCTGAATCAAATTTTGTGATCCCTTCTATGGATTCTCCTCTGGCTTCAAAACTCAATGATGTCATCTCAAACGTTGAATTTTTAACTGATGAAATTCCCTCAATTGATTTGAACCGTGAAGATGCTTCATTAGAAATCCCAGTCCCTGGTGTTTCCACCCCTGCCTGCACTTACAATCTTAGATCCCTTAGCAAAAAGTCTGACCCTCCCCCTGTTTTGGAGGATCCTGTGGGTGGTTTGGGCCCCTCTTCATAAAAATCTTTACATAAAAAGGGCAGGGGAAGGAAGTCAAATCTGTCCAAAGCACAAGTCAAAGCAAAACTAGATGTGGCTGATGGTAAGCAAATGGTGATCCCTGGGGTGCTTAGAGCAGCAAAACCCCCTGAGGAGGTAATAAAATGATCTGTTTATCATGGAATTGTAGGAGTTTAGCCAGTAAACCAAAAAAACTGGCTTTGAAGGAACTTATCTCTCGCTATAACCCTGATCTGGTTTTTCTTCAAGAAACTCTGGGAAGGGCGGTAGAAATTGAACCAGTCCTCTGCTCCCTCCTCCCGGGGTGGTCTTTCGTAGCCCTTGATGCAGATGGCCATTCGGGTGGTCTTGCCATCAGCTGCAGGGATGGCAGATTGAAAATTTTGAGCCATTGGGGAATGCCCAATGTTCTGGGCATGGAGGTTATTTACCCTGACCTCGATTTCTCTTTCCTGACAGTAAATGTTTATGGACCCTGTCAGTCAAGGGCTTCTTTCTGGAATGCCCTCATGGCCAAAGATTTGTTAAAAGGGAGACATCTGTTAATAGGAGGCGATCTAAATTTCTCCCTAGGGATTGCGGAGGCTTGGGGTCCCTCGGCCAGAATCGATCCCCTTACAGATTTTTTTACTCAATTATTCCTATCCCACAAGCTGTTAGATGTAAACATTATAAAGGCCAAGCCTACGTGGAGGAATAGGAGAATTGGGGAGGAGAGGATAGCGAAAAGGCTGGATCGCTTCCTCGTCAATGACCTGATGGCTTCCAATATCCCGATGTTCAGGCAATGGGTGGGTGAAGGGGGGAATTTTGATCACTTTCCCATCCTCTTAGAACTCTCTAAGCTCCCCCCTAAACCTGCATCTCCCTTTAAATTCAATGCTTCTTGGTTTCAAGAAGAATCTTTTAACCAACTGTTCCGGAAAACTTGGAGATACTCGGGAAGAGACCCTTCTGAAAATAAAGGAGCCCTCTTCATGGAAAATCTTAAAAGGTTAAAGAAAGCAATCGTTGAATGGGCATCAAATAGAAGGAAAAAACAAAATGAGGCTTTGAATAAAATAGATGATGAGCTCCGAGCCCTAGAAGCCCCAGAGGCGGATGCTTACGCCACTCAAGAGTCAAAAGAAAGGATTGTAACTCTTGAGAAATCGAGAGCAAAAATTTTATTGGATAAAGAGGAAGAATGGAGACTCAAGAGCAGGGCAATATGGCTGAAAGCAGGGGACGAAAACACAAAATTTTTCCACAATTTTGCAAAAGGCCGGAAAAATGCAAATACAATCTGGAAGCTAAAGGATCCTGAGGGTAGAGAAGTCTTGTCTTTCGAGGCTCTGTCAAATATGGGGAAGAATCATTTTAAATCTTTGTTCTCAGATCTAGGTGGGGTCTCTTTAGCTGAAATTATTAGAACAGCTCAAACTTTCCCCCGTTTTGTGGAGGGAGAGGAGGTTGAAGACCTCTTCCGAGAAGTGACAAAGGAGGAAGTAGAAAGCATTATAAAATCTATGGCAAAGGACAAGAGTCCGGGTCCAGATGGATGGACAATGGAACTTTTTATTCACTTTTTTGAGCTGATAGGGGATGAGCTAACGGAAGTGGTGGAGGAATCAAGGAAAAAGGGTGAGGTTTTTTCTCCCTTTAATGCAACCTTCATCGCTCTCATTCCTAAAAAGGAGGACCCAGAATCTTTTGAGGACTTCAGGCCAATCTCTTTGTGTAATTGCATATACAAAATTATTACAAAAACCATTGCGGTTCGCCTGAAACCATTTCTATCCAAATGTATCTCTCCGGAACAATTTGGATTTCTAGATGGTAGACAAATTCACGAAGCTATAGGGGTAGCACAAGAAACCATTCACAGCATCAGAAACTCAAAATCTAAAGGGGCCGTGCTAAAAATTGATCTGTCTAAAGAATACGACAGAATCAGTTGGACTTATCTCAGGATGCTGTTGACACACCTGGGTTTCAAGGTGGAATTCATAAGTTGGATCATGGGGTGTATCTCAAATGCAAGTTTTGCAGTTTTAATAAACGGGGCCGCCTCCCAATTCTTCAGAAGTCAAAGGGGTTTGAGGCAAGGATGCCCCCTTTCTCCATTGCTCTTTCTTCTGGCTACTGAGGGTCTAAGCAGGTTGATCTCCAATGCTAAAAGATTAGGTTTGGTTAAAGGTTTGGAAGTTGTTGTAAATTTGTTCATAACTCATCTCCTTTTTGTAGATGATATTTTATTATTTACAAATGGGAATTTAGTTGAAATCAAAGAGCTTAAAAGCATTCTTGATTTATTCTTGAAAGCAACAGGCCTTCAAATAAAATCTAGGAAGTCCCAACTAATTTTGGAGGGTTTCAACAGACAAGAGGAGCTAATGATTGTATCTCACTTACCTTTTGAGACCTGTAAGATGGAGAGTCCTTTCAAATATCTGGGTTTTTGGTTAAAACCTCAAGCTTATAGGAAGCAGGACTGGAACTGGCTGGTGGCCAAAATTGAACAAAGAATCTCCCATTGGAGCTTCAAGTGGTTATCGCGAGCAGGTAGGCTGACACTTGTGAACTCAGTCCTTCAGGCCATGCCAGTGTTCTGGGCAGCCTTGACATGGATCCCAAAAGGCATTCTCCACAAGATAAAACAACTTTGCAGCAGATTCCTTTGGCCCGGATCAAAGGAGGATTCAGTGCTTCCTTGGGTGGCTTGGGATAAAATTGCAAGGCCAAAAGATTGGGGTGGTTGGGGCATAAAAAATCTTTATGATTTCAACATCTCTTTAGCAGCAAAATCTGGCTGGCACTTAATTACTTCTGAGAATCTATGGACCAGAGTAGTAAAGCGGAAATATATAGATCCCTTGCCCCTGGAAGAGTGGATAAGGAACACAAACAAGAAAGGCAAGAATTTCTCTGTGATATGGAAGGCCACTGTGGAGGCATTCAAGGTTATTGAACAAGGTTTGGCCTGGCAGATTGGAAATGGTGAAAATGTTAGAATAGGAAGAGACCCTTGGGTGGGATGTAATGATTTCTTCGCTCTGTCCCCTGATCTGGTTGCTCACCTTGACACATTGGGAATTTATGGGCTTCATCAGATTGCAAATCCGGCTCAGTCCACCATCTGGGGCTAAGCTTGGAAGTCAGTAGAAGAGTTAGGAATTGACCCCAGGTGGGGAATCGAGTGGCGGGGGTTTCTTCAGGAGTTAAAGAGATCAAATGTCAGAATCCAGGACAGACCGGACCAACTGGTGTGGGCACATGCTGAAACTGGTGTCTACTCCCCAAAGATGGGGTACTCTTTCCTAATGAAGAAGAAAGGATGGGTTCTACCAGATTGGTGGGCTAAGTCCCTGCTAAAATTAAAATGCCCCAGGAAAACAAGATTATTCATCTGGTGTGTATTAAAAAAGAAAATTCCTACCTGGGACATCCTTCAATCTAGATTCAAACAAGGTCCAGGTAGGTGCCCTCTATGCTTCTCTGACTTTGAATCCATTCATCATTTTTTCGTCATCTGCCCTTTTGCAAGGAAAGTCTGGGAAGAAGTGCAAAATCTATTAGGGAAAAATGTCAGATGGGAGGGGAATTCTTTTCTGACAGTTTGGGAATATTGGTGGAACCATTATCCAGAGAGGAACTTAAGAAATCTTCCACCCATCATCTGCTGGGGTATATGGATTGCTAGAAATAGAAGTATCTTCAGAGAACAACGTACTCCAGCAGAGGCGATTGCTATGCAAAGTTTAGCTATACTATCTAGCATCCCGGAACCTGAAGAATCTCAGAACTCAGGCCACAAAAAAGAAGCACAAATCAGGGAAGGCATCCCATGGGCATATTTCGACGGGGCAGCCCAAAACAACTCTGCAGGTGCTGGGATCGTCATCCATATCAGTCCCTCTCACTCCCTCAAAGCCGCTGCGGGTTTAGGACCCGGCACAAACAACTTTGCTGAACTATCCTCCCTAAAACTTCTCTTATGTTGGCTAATAAGAAAAAACATCTTCTCGGTTCAGATCTTTGGGGACTCCCTAAATGTAATAAACTGGGTCAATGGGAAATATAGGTGTCAAAACTATATGCTGAGACCGCTTCTGGATGAAATTCAAAGTTTAAAGCTCCATTTTAACTTCTTTTCCATTGAACATATATACAGGGACAGAAATGAAGAGGCAGACAGGTTTTCTAAAGAAGGTGTGCAGCTCGCTGTGGATTCGTAGATGATTACTGAACAAATGCACGATCAGATCCGTGTGTCGGATCTCCCTCCGCACTCTATTTCTCTATCTTAAAATGCTCTGTTGTTACAGGATGCTGGTTATTTGTGTCGTTTCTTGTTATATCTCCATCTGTTTCTCGTTTTCCGTTTAAGCAAAATTTGGATGGATACTATCTCCTGTTTTCTTTGGATAGACATTACTGAAACAAACTTTACAAACAGATCCATGGGTCGTTTTCCTATGTTAAAAGGAGGCCCATGTTTTAAATTTTTGATATGGTTTTAACAAACTGTTTTGACAGGTTTGCCTTGAGAAGGCAACGTTACAGTGCTGGAAATAAGCGTGAAAGTTCTTATTTCTTTTTGGTTGGACTTGACGATACAAGGGGAAGAATTTCTCTCTCCTTGAGGATTGATGATGGTCTCAAAGCGCACAGTGAAAGCTGGAATGTTAATTCATGTGCTTGTAACTTTTTTATTCCTTATAAAAAAGTTTGTTTTTTCCTTGAAAAAAAATAAATAAATAAGAAAAAAAATATTATTAATTGTACATATAACTTAATATAATTTCGTGTAAATTAATTAAATGTAAACAAATATATATAAACAAAATGTTTAAGCTTTCTAATCAAATGACTCAAAACACATATTATGTAATTTTTATATAACAATATATCTTATATTATATATCTTATATATTTATTATATATATATATATATAATATATATATATATATATATATTATAATATTTATTATATATATATATAATATAATTTAAGCCATACAAATTTACATTTTTTTTACACTTTAAAAAATAAATTTACAACTAAACAACTGTGCTTAAAGTAGATTTATGCAGGTTTATCAACCACTAATCATTTCACTGTAAAGCGTCTTTATGTTTGGACAGAAGCATTGGTATATTCGTTGTCACCTTTCTTCTTATGCCGGCTGGAGGAAGAGGAAGTAACAAATTGGAAGACCAGGCCACCTCATATTTGCCCAGTAGTGGAAGCCCTAGAACAGTTCTAGGCTGAAGCAGCTTGAATCATGAAAATTCGATCCAATTTGCGATTGTTGCCCTTGCCCTATCACAGAGCTTGCATTCCCTAGTCCACCTGAGGTTGTGTTTTGCCATGTTTCATGATTATGTGTAGTCTTCATGGCTATACCTTGCTGGTTATGCGTTGAACTCATGAAACAAATTTTTTCATAAATTATCGTATAAAATTAGATTTCCACAAAATATTAAACTTGGATACATTGATTCTTCAGCAATACAACTCTATATAATACTTCAAAAAAATCCTACTCATTTCTTTAGTTGTAACAACATCAAAAACACAATATCATTTAAAAACAATAAAGAAAAACAATGATATTAACCATTTTAAATTTTAATGATATAAATTTAAATTTTATCTTTCAAATTAAATATTTCAATTACAAGTTATTAGTATTACATAATCTAATTAATTAATTAATTAATTAATTGAATAAACAAAACAAACGAACTTAAATTTGCCTTCGTCTTTAGTCTATTTTTTAAATAATTGAGCGCATTTTGAGGGACGACGAGGAGGACTTTGGCTCAGTTCTTGCCAGAATTACAAGATCACTTGAATTCACAAACTCCTTGGTATCATGCCATGTAGAGATGATCTCAGCTGAAGCTACGCCACAAAATGAATTAATGGCTCATCGGATGGGTTTATTGGAGCTTAAATTGGACTGACTCCATTTGGAAATGGAGATATTAGAATTTAGAATGGAAAACCCAATGAGAGTTGTAGAAAAGGGCATTGACGATTAGCCTCACCCAATAGACAATGAAGCGAAGTCGCTTGAAATTGCAATTCAATATGAGGATGAAAACAATAATCATGAAGGTGACAAAATGATCGTTGGAATGCCTAGGAAATCAATTCAGAACAAGCCATTGAAGCAAAGAATGGTGTTCATGAATCCCAGGGCTTGGAAGACATGTAGTTTTTCTTACTTAGTATTTTATGATGTTATGCAGATAATGTTGGGTTGTGTTAAATTCTTTTCGCAACTAGCCCACTTAGTTAACCGGGGCCTTCATTGTGCCAATTGTGTAGCGGGGAGGGGTCACAAGGGGTTTGAGGCATACTTGTAACCCCACTTTATGGTGTCCGGGGTAGCGCCCTAGAAAATTTTGGTTTTGGACCCTATGTTAGGTTGGGAAGACCCACTATGGTTTTGTGCATGATTTTCGCACATGTTTTTGGACGCGATGGTTTTCGGTCCATGGCATTGGACGTGATGGTTTTTGGTCCATGGTATTGGATGCTTTGGCATGTATAAATATGTATCATAACATTGAAAGGAACATAATGATAAATCGAGCCGGTAGTCCCAGTTTTGGGATCCATGGGAAATCTCTGTGTATATGTGTTTTATGTGTTATGCTCTCGCATTATTTATTTTCTATGTTTTAAAATTTGTATCGAGGTAATTTCTGTACAGGGTTAAAACCTACAGATATGTTTTTTTTGGTGGATTTGTTTGGATAATATATGGAATTCATTAGTTTAGTATTGTTAAATGCAGCTTAGAGCATTGCAAATATAGTGTAATTTTGAAATTTTGGACAGATGTAATAGATTATTTGAACTATGTTGTAAAAGGCCCTAACCTTCAAACCAACTTTGTTTATCTAATATAATGAATACATGTTCCTTTAAAAAAAATGATAATTAAATTAAAATTCTATAAAATTATTCCAAAATTGACACTCATAAGTGATATCATATAATTCAAATGAGAAATTGTTTTAAATTTATTTATTTTTCTCAAATAAATGCTTTGTTTTTAATTATATGTTATGTTTTTGTAAACAGATGAACAAGTTTTGTATAAATTAAGAATATGGGAAAACTATTGGGACTAGATTCTCTAAATGATCATAATATTGATGACATTTTGTTGTTTGGGAAGGAAGGAAAGGGGCATGAGCAATCATGTATTGGACAACAACATGTATAATCACACAATGAAATTGACTTTGTCCATTAAAATACTCTAAAACTGGAATAGAAATCATAGATATACCATGTATATAATTTTTGTAACTAGTCTTGCCTACTATAGTCCATCTCCCAACAATTGATGATCCAAAATTAAATAAAACATGAAAACATATTTTGATAGCATGACTAATCCTTCAGAAGGGTTATCCATCTTGATGATTACAAGTTGACTAGTGTCTCCCTATGAATCAGTAAACTACAAATTTACCAACGCACAAGTTATCTTTGTCACCTTATTGTCCATCTTCCTCACATGTTTTTGGGTCTCATCTAAGCAAAGAAAAATTTCTTACTACTCCTATGAGCACTCTGCTAAAAATTTCCACATGATCGTTTTAACCAACAAGGGGTCATGATCAATAATGTGTTGAAAATAACAACAAGAAATGCTAAAAATAGAAGTGCTAAAAACAACATTATTATAAATAGCATTTCGAGATACATTGCAATTTTAGTTAGTCCCTGAACTAAAATTGAGAATTAGAATTCGAACTTGATCTTAGCAATTGTTTGTAAAAGAATTAATTAATTCATCTTGAGTTAATTAGTTGAAGAAAATCAAACATGAAGTCTATGTGAAGACATGCAACAATTTCTCCTTTGATTGAGGAAGTTATCCCTTGATTAA